>APFE031069560.1:275438-304410 GCA_000404065.3 Pinus taeda
TTCGTGAAGGTTATGCAGTATAAATCCGCAAAAGAAATATGGAACAAGATTGTTCTGAGCTATGAAGGAGATGATCAGGGAAAACGAGCAAAACTTCAAACCCTCAGAATTCAGTATGAAAATCTCAGAATGCACAACGATGAAAGTGTGGCTAACTATTTCCTTCATGTAGATGAGATTGTTAATTGTATGAAAAATTTGGGTGAAGAAATAAAAGAGGTTGTTGTGGTTGAAAAAGTTCTGAGATCTTTGTCCCCTAGGTTTGAATCTAAAGTTTCTGCAATAGAAGAAAAGGAGAATCTTCGAAACCTTACCATGTCACAGCTACACAGGATTCTAACTGCTTATGAAATGAGGAAAGGAGGACCATCAGACAGGAAAGAAGCAGCTTTCAAGGCTTCAGGCAAAGGAGACTACTATGAGTTAGGACATGCATCAGAAGAGGAAGAAGAATCAAATTTTGTCAAAAATATTCAACGGGGTACTGGAAGATTCAGAGGTAAGTTGCCTTTTAAATGTTTTGCTAGTGGGAGAGTCAGTCACTATGCTGCCAAATGTCCTCATAAGGATAAAACTGACAAAGGGAAGGAACTTGTTAGATGGAACAAGAAACAGAATGTAACTAAGAAAAGTTACTACACTCATGAAGATAGTGATGGTCTTTCAAATAGTGATGAAGATGAATGAGGTAATAACTATAAACTTTTAATGGCTTTTGAAGATGATTATTACATGGATGCTATAGATATGGATGGCTTTTAGAAGAGGTTTCTAGACTCAAAACATGTTTAGAAGAAAAGAATGTGATCATTGATACTCTGCAATTCCAACTTGATGAAAAAGAAAAATATCTTGAGAAGTTAGAATGTGAAATTGTTGGCCTTAGAAAAGAAATTGAGAAAACAAAGGCTCTTAATCTTAAATTTGTTAAAGGATCTGAACTCTGGATGAGATTATCAATGTACAGCGTTCTCTGCTAATCAAGACAGGTCTGGGGTATAATGGAGAAGCATCTCAAGCATCCACCTCAAAGAGTTATCTCAATGCAGCAAGGAGGAATGAGCAAAAGCCCAATGGAGATCCAAATCATATAAAAGATAATTCGCTCTATCAGATATTCAAACACTAATTAACCCAGATTATCTGATTTATAGATCAAGCAAGCGCCACATATAACAGATCAAAATCATACAAAGATGCTATCATTCAAGCTTAAAGATTATGACCCATCAATAGAACTTATCCTTCTCTTTGCGCTAAGGTTCCTCCTTCATTCAAATCCAGATCTGCACCATAACCCAATTACCAGTATTCCAAATCTAGCACTTTATCATATATTCAATAACAATTCAGATGATGCTTTGCCAAATGATCTCCTTCCTCTTTTATAGTCTTAGGCCTTTCACAATAACACGGTCCAAAACCATAATAACACAATACCATGAACCCAATACTTGGGATCAACACTTTTGGATGCAATACCACGGACCAAAACCACAGGATCAAAAACTGTCGGACTAATACCATGAACCAACCATGAAAGTGCGTGAGATCAACACTTTTGGATGCAATACCATGGACCAAAACCATAGGATCAAAAACTGTCGGACTAATACCATGAACCAACCATGAAAGTGCGTGAAACTTTTCTCCACATGAAATAAACTTTTCTCTGCATAAAATTCCGTGAACTTTCTCTCTACATGAAATAAACTAAACTTTTCTCTGCATAAAATTCCGTGAACTTTTCTCCACATGAAATAAACCTTTCTCTGCATAAAATTCCGTGAACTTTTCTCCACATGAAATAAACTTTTATAAACTTTTCTCTACATAAAATTCCGTGAACTTCTATGCACTATAATTTATCATCTGAGATGAGTGGGTTGCCATCAAGTACAACATATGTACCATAATGCCAACAAATTTTGGGGCGTGGTTTGCTGAGAATTTCGGAGTGAGCTTCTAGTGCAGAGAGGGGCAATTCGGCAGCGAGACTTTCGTCCAAGGCTAAGAATACATAACAGAGACGCAGAGCAGCGCCAAGAAGAGACAACGCAGCTCTAGGAGGGTGACGCAGAAGCTAGAGGAGTTGCCGCAGTCATGCAGAGGCAGCGCTGGGGTTTCTGTGAGGCAGATCGGGCATTAGTTCAACAAATCGATTTCTGAGTTGGGAAGGCTCACTAGGAGGGTGACGCAGCTCCTAAAAGAGGTGACAGTTCCAGTGGAGAGCTGGGAGTAGCAATCACTGCACAACAATGTGGACAACGCAGTGACCTATTGGGTTTGTTCATACAGTTGTTGGATTCGCCAAAATATATGTCTCCAGATAGAGGTACTTCTGTCAGGTTTATTTTCTGTTGAGTGAGACGGATTTGGCACCCTAGTTAAATTTAGAAATCTCCTTAATACTAAAACTCTCATATCTGTTGCATCCGTTTTCCCGCATTAGGTTTTCCGGGGACGTTTAGTCCAAAAATAAGTGTGTCCTTTGCATGGTTGTCTCATTTATTTTTTAGTACTTGATTTGTATATTGGTGTAGGCTACAGTGTAGTTAATTTGATATTTGTCGTAGCACAGAACAAGAAAATTGTTTAATCGAATTAATAATTAGAAGAATTAACATCAGTTGCTGCAGTAAGAATCGGGTAACCAATTTTTCACATGGTATTAGAGCGATTGCAGATCAAGGAGGATTGAAGCCATTAGTGAAAGGACAAAATAAATTTTATGCGTGAAGGCAGATGTCCCGAGTGACAACACAGTTTCTGGTCGAGAGAGCAGAGGAGGTTTGACACAGTCACCAAGGGAGGCTCATGCAAACCATGCATCAGCCTATTTGGGTGACGTTGTGGTTGCAAAGGGTAGCGCAGTGGTTGTTGGGGCCAACGCAGAGACAGTGGAGTCTCATTTTCTGGTTGCTGTGGCTAGAGGAGCAGTGCAGATTTCATCTCAAGTTACTGGTCGGGCGCTGATTCTGCTGGTGCAGAACAGTACCTAGTGGGGCAGAAGCAAAGTAGAGGGAATCAGTTCCTCAAAAGATTTCTTATTAAGAAATCTAGATCCAGTGTTGAGCAGCAGTAAAGAGAGATCAAAGAGAGATGGTTCAACAATGGTTCGAAGAAGGATTTCCGTGAAGGAAATCGAAAAATTCAAAGGGAGATTGTTCCTTTGAGGAGTTCTAGCGCAAAAGAAATCCAGATCCGAGTTTTGTTGGGGCAACGGCGAAAGAGGGAGAAGAGAACCAGTTCGACATTCATTTTGGTAGAGATGGCAGTCGCATCTCCAGGAGGGAGGTGGGGTGATATAGAACTGTAGTTGGAGCTACAAAGAAGTAAACAGGGCAAGATCTTTGAGGTGCCCAAACTCTTGCAACACATACGGCTACGGGATCCCTTAATGACAGTAACAACATGACGCGAGTTAGTTGGTGCAATGGATGATGGAGCAACAGTGGCAGAGCTAGAGCGCCAAAGTCTAAAGCAGCGCAGTGGAGCGTTGCAGCAATGCGGATGACACAGAGCAAATACAACAACAACGTTGTAGCATCAGAGGGTCAGCACAGATTAGCAGCAGATGTAGCTTCAGCGTCAAGGGGCATCCGGACAGACCAACATGTCAGCTTTTGGGTGGCTTTTCAATTGCTTACTTCTCAGCAACTAAGTTGCAATGCAACAGTTAGCAGTGGCAGTGTTATGGGCAGCATGATGAAACATATTGAGAGGGAGCTGCAGTACAGATGTAGCAGTGGCAGTGGCAATGTCATGGGCAGCAATACAGAATGCAGCAGCGCATTGGATGAAGGGCAGTAGGCTAAGCATCAGCAGCGCAGAGGACCGCTGTCGTGGATCAGTGTGATACTTCTGCTGGGAAGTATTGCTAGAGCACATTCCTCGCTAAAAGGTAGTGTTATTTTAGGATAGCATGGATGTGATCTAGCTCCAAAATTTTGCGGAGGGGCTAGAACAAATGAGATATCCAAGACCCAGAAATCATTTGGTGAAATTCCACCCTGATTGTATTTTATAAAAATAATTAATATTTTAATGGGTTCGTAAGTCTAAACTTAGGAAAATTAAAATATTAATGGGTATTAATGAAAATATGGGTGAGAAGCTTCTAAGAGATGAGGATCAAGTCTAATTTAATATTAGCCATTGATTAGAGATTAGATCACGGTCGTTGATTTCTCAAAAGGAAAAGTATAAAAGGAGGCTTGGGTTTAGTTGGAGAATACACACAGAGAGAGCAACACTTGAGCTAGATCGAAATTCTAGGGCGTGGTTTGCTGAGAATTTCGGAGTGAGCTTCTAGTGTAGAGAGGGGCAGTTTGGCAGTGGGACTTTCGTCCAAGGCTAAGAATACATAACAGAGAGGCAGAGCAGTGCCAAGAAGAGACAACGCAGCTCCAAGAAGGTGACGCAGAAGCTAGAGGAGCTGACGCAGTCACCCAGAGGCAGTGTTGGGATTTCTGTGAAGCAGATCGGGCATTAGTTCAGCAAATTGATTTCTAAGTTGGGAAGGCTCACTGGGAGGGTGACGCAGCTCCTAGAAGAGGTGACGCAGTTCCAGAAGAGAGTTGGGAGAAGCAATCGTTGCACAACAATGTGGACAACGCAGTGACCTATGGGATTTGTTCATCCAGTTGCTGGATTCGCCAAAATATCTGTCTCCGGATAGAGGTACTTTTGCCGGGTTTATTTTCTGTTGGGTGAGACGGATTTGGCACCCTAGTTATATTTAGAAATCTGCTTAATACTAAAACTCTCATATCTGCTGCATCCATTTCCCCACATTAGGTTTTTCCGAGGACGTTTAGTCCAAAAATAAGTGTCCTTTGCATGGTTATCTCATTTATTTTTTAGTACTTGATTTGTATATTGGTGTAGGCTGCAGTGTAGTTAATTCGATATTTGTCGTAGCACACAAGTAAATTATTTAATCGAATTAATAATTAGAAGAATTAACATCACTTGTTGCAGTAAGAATCGGGTAACCGATTTTTCACATGGTATCAGAGTGATTGCAAATCAAGGAGGACTGAAGCCATTAGAGAAAGGACGAAAGAAATTTTGTGCGTGAAGGCAACTGTCCCGAGTGACAGCACAGTTTCTAGTCGAGAGAGTAGAGGAGGGTTGATGCAGTCACCAAGGGAGGCTCACGCAAAGCCTGCATCAGCCTATTTGGGTGACGCTGTCGCTGCAAAGGACAGCGCAGTGGTTGTTGGGGCCAATGCAGAGATAGTTGAGTCTCATTTTTTGGTTGTCGTGGCTAGAGGAGCAACGCAGATTTCATCTCGAGTTGCTAGTGGGGTGTTGATTCTGTTGGTGCAGAACAGTACCTAGTGGGGTAGAAGCAAAGTAGAGGGAATCAGTTCCTCAGAAGATTTCATCTAGTGCTAAGCAGCAGCAAAGAGAGATCAGAGAGGGGTGGTTCAACAGTGGTTGGCAGAAGGATTTCCGTGAAGGAAATCGAAATTCAGAGGGAGCTTGTTCCTTACAGGAATTCTAGCGCGAAAGAATTCTAGATCCGAGTTTTGCTGGGGCAACAGCGAAAGAGGGAGAAGAGAACCAGTTCGACATTCATTTTGGTAGAGATGGCAGACGCATCTCCAAGAGGGAGGTGGGGTGATATAGAACTGTAGTTGGAGCTACGGTGAAGTGAACGGGGCAGGATCCTTGAGGTGCCCAAACTCTTGGATCACATATGGCTACGGGAGCCCTTAATGACAGTAACAGCATAACGGGAGTCAGTTGGTGCGATGGATGATGGAGCAACAGTGGCAGAGCTAGAGCGCCAAAGTCTGACGCAGCGCAGTGGAGTGTTGCAGCAGTGTGGATGACACAAAGCAGATACAACAATAGCGCAGTAGCATTAGAGGTTCAGCACAAATTAGCAGCAGAGGTAGCTTCACCGTCAAGGGGCATCCAGACTGAACAATATGTCAGCTTTTGGGTGGCTTTTCAGTTGCTTGCTTCTCAGCAACAGAGTTGCAGTGCAACAGTTAGCAGTGGCAGTGCTATGGGCAGCGTGATGCAACATATTGAGAGGGAGTTGCAATATGGATGTAGCAGTGGTAGTGGCAATGTCATGGGCAGCACAGTACGAAATGCAGCAGCACAGTGGATGAAGGGAAGCAGGCCGAGCATCAGCAGTGCAGAGGACCGATGCCGTGGATCACTGTGATACTTTTGTTGGGAAGTATTGCTAGAGCACATTCCTTGCTAAGAGGGAGTCTTTATTTTTGGGTAGCATCGAATGTGCTCTAGCTCCGAAATTTTGTGGAGGGGCTAGAACACATGAGATCTCCAAGACCTAAAAATCGTCTGGTGAAATTCCACCCGAATTGTATTTTATTAAAATAATTAATATTTTTAATGGGGTTCCTAAGTCTAAACTTAGGAAAATTAAAATATTAATGGGTATTAATGAAAATATGGGTGAGAAGCTTTTAAGAGACGAGGATCAAGTCTAATTTCATCTTAGTCGTTGATTAGAGATTAGATCACGGCCGTTGATTTCTCAACAGGAAAAGTATAAAAGGAGGCTTGGGATCAGTTGAAGAATACAGACAAAGAGAGCAGCGCTTGAGCTAGATCGAAATTCTAGGGCATGGTTTGCTGAGAATTTAGGAGTGAGCTTCTAGTGCAGAGAGGGGCAGTTCGGCAACGAGACTTTTGTCCAAGGCTGAGACTACATAATAGAGAGGCAGAGCAGCACCAGGTAGAGAGCGCAGCTCCAGGAGGGTGACGCAGAAACTAGAGGGGCTGACACAGTCACGTAGAGGCAGCGTCGGGGTTTCTGTGAGGCAGATCGAGCATTAGTTTAGAAAAATTGATTTCTGAGCCGAGAAGACTCACTGGGAGGGTGACGCAGCTCGTAGAGGAGGTGACGCAGTTCCAGCGCAGAGCTGGGAGCAGCCATCGCTGCACAACACTGGGGACAACGTAGTCACCTGTGGGGTTTGGTCATCCAGTTGTTGGATTCACCAAAATATTTGTCTCCAGATAGAGGTACTTCTATTGGGTTTATTCTCTGTTAGGTGAGCCGAATTTGGCACCCTAGTTGTATTCAGAAATCTACTTAATAATAAAACCCTCATATCTGCTACACGGGTTTTCCCGCATTAGGTTTTTCCGGGGACGTTTAGTCCATAAATAAGTGTCCTTTGCATGGTTGTCTCATTTATTTTTCAATACTTGATCTGTATATTGATGTAGGCCGCATTGTAGTTAATTCGATATTTGCTATAGCACACGACAAGTAAATCGTTTAATCGAATTAATAATTAGAAGAATTAACATCAGTGGTTGTAGTAGGAATCGAGTAACCAATTTTTCACAAGCTATTCGTTATTTTCCATTAATTAATGAATTGAGGAAAAATAAGCTGCATTAGTTAGAAGAATAGTTTCTAGTTATTTCAATCGTGGATTATTCACAACCATCACTGCTCTATATCATCAGAGAAAGTCCTATCCTAACATCACATCAAAGTCATCCATCTCCATGACCGTGAAGTCAAGAGATCCACTCCAATATTCAATCTAAACTAGCACATCAACAACCAATCCACTCACTGCTCTAGCCTTGGAGTTCACTGCCTTTACCTCCACTGCATTGGAAGATACATTTTTCCCAATCTCTCTCGCTAGACCTATTCTCAAGAAGTTATGCACGGCCCTTGTCTCCATAAGTGCTTGGACAACCTTCCTAGTCCCATGGATATCCAAGTTCACAAAACACAACCTATGTAACTGGCCATCCTGCTCCCCCAGAACACCAATACTCATAGGAAAACCAAAACATGTAGACATACCTTCGGGTTCACATACTTCCGTCATGTTTTTGCACCTTCTTGCAGCTTCTTCCTAGTAACAAACTTTGATACCATCTGTCACGCGCTTAGGGCATCCACCCGAGTCAAGGCATGTCAGGTCCCCTGTGCGTGTGACACTAGCAAGGTTCATCGCAATGGCTTGACCAACTTATGACATATAATTCCTAGGACATATAATTCTATTACGTGTGTGAATCATTTGTTTTCAAAATTAAGATTCATTCAACGTCACAAGTATATTGCCACTCCACATCATCAACATCAACCAGAAACCATACAAGTACAAGATTAAGTCATACAACAATCTTCATAAAGGGGAGGGAAACCCCACTGTAATCCCTTTCGTTTACTATACAAAACTGTAATGTCGCAATGTTACAATAGTGTGGTTTCAACCATCATTTACTTCCACCAAACAAACTCATACGGTTGTGCCACAGTCTTCCTCAACTTGCCTGCACGACCATGTGGTTGTCCTGCCCAACCACATCCAAACTAGTCCCAAGATACTTGTACGAACTTCTCCTATGTCCAGCAATCATCCCGCCCTCATCTTGTGTGCCTCCGTTCACTACGGTTCACCATGAGATCGGTCTGAGTCGTTTCGTTGAGTCTTCGTTCTGTTCCATTCGGTTGTGCCCAAATCATTCCAGTCGTTCCGTACTTATACCCATTGTGCGTATTGAGAAATCTAGGGCATCAAGATTAGATGATTTCTTTATTAATGATAACTGCTTGTGAATGCTTTTTACTTCAATGGATTAGGATCTTATCTTTAGTTAGATTATTATAGTGTTCTTCATCAAACAACTACCAAAGCATAAACAATAAAGAGACAAGAGACACGGAATGTAGGCTATCATCTAGGGCCAAAACCTCTCCCACTTGAGAGAAAAACCCAAATGAATTCTTCTTCTTATAGAGACTTCAATTAACGAATACCAAGACCAAGACCCTTGACCTATTGACCTCTCCAAGACCAAGTCATAAGACCTCTTTTCTTTAATAGTCAAACTATTTGCTTCTCCTTCCTTCTCGGTTATCCTTTAGATCTCGGCTTCTAGGATCAAACTTCCAACCCTCAGCTTCTTTTGAAACCCTAGTTGGAGCACGTGTAACCAACTTCTGCACTTTGCTACAACTATTCTTGGAGAGGAGACCTTCTTATCAATTTTCCTTGATTCAGCTTGATGACTTCTCCTTTGATTCAACTTCACAAGTGATCTTACTAGCCTCGGCTCTTCTAGCAATCTTCTCGGATTCTTCTGCAACAAATGTTGCCTTCTTTCTTCACACGTGTGACAAGAAACAGCCCTAGAACAAATCGGAAATGACTTCGCTCTTTCTTCCTTCCTCTTGCTCGCTATGAGACTCCTTTAGTGATTCTCGCACTTTTTGTTACAGACTTCTCCTTGACCGAATATTTGTCTCTGAAATAAGGCCAACCTGCCCTATTTATAGTGGTTTTCCCATCAAATAAGCCGACATGTCTTTTGGTGTAGTTTCATTATTCCATCTTGAAGCTGACTTGAAGGAGATGCTTTAGCTTGGTCTTGGAGAGCCTTTTTATTCTTTTAATGACATACAAATATGTAACATGCCCAAGAAGGGTTCTCCATACATGGCATTGACTCAATTTGACTTTATGACCAATCCTAAGGGTTCACGATAGGAGATTTATGTAAAATAGAATTCCTTGCTCATGAAACCCATCAAACAAGCATTACAATAATAATTTTATTTTTCTTCTTTACATCAATCACATAAAATCACAATTACACAAGTCATTATGAACACCGAACCTAGTTAGACTTTTCAACACTGCCTCTTAACTGGGGAGGTATTCATAATGGTACTTGGTCATTCTCAATCTGAAGATTTCTCATAAGAAGAGTCGGATTGGTAACCCATTTGTTTAGCATCATATCAACCAGCATGGTCATATAGCAAGGCCTTGACTAATAGCTCTACCTCTCCACAAGATTTGAGCTCAATGTTGGCGAGACCAATGATGTATAGACACCCTTATCATTGTCTCTCTCGGAACATACCCCTCCTGGGTTCTCAAGGTGTGTTCCACTAGGACTATTCTTATCTTGGATTCCCAGTCCTCAAAGAATATCGGTCCTCTACGACTGCTCTTATATTGGATGTCCTAACTCATCCTCAACGAGTATTGGATGCGAGATGTTTACCCAATCATCCATTCTATCTTCCCAAGTGAAGACAAGAATGATGTGTCTATCTCTCCCTCTTAATTAGGGAGGACATACCTATTCCAATGAAGGAATCTACTCATTCCTACAGAAGGAATGTACCTAAGCTCCCTCTTGGCATAGGAATTTTGCTTCCAAGTTTCTACCAAGTAAGAAACTTGTTTCCAGGCTCCCTCTTAATTAGAGACTTACATCAACTCCTCAAGTGGAGATGATGGGACAACCAAGTGCTTGAAGAACTCCTCACGATGTCATGAACTGCTTTTCTTTATTCAAGAGTCTTCATGTTTTGGGACTTCTTCGTAGGGCACAGACCATCCATCACTTTCATCCATGAGTCAGTGATGTCATTATTCCTTTCATCAGAAAGTGATCCATCAGTTCCTATCTAGCTGTCCTTTATGCCATGTTGCCTTCTTCATGTTATGTCTCCTTAAGGATCTTTCATCCTACTACATGGACATCAGTGGTGGAATATATCCATTGATCTTCCCTTGGTAGCCCTGCATAAGCCCATCTAGATATCATTCAAAAATAAAAGAATGAACATTAAATCAAAATTACCTTTGTGATGGTCTTTCATCATGACATCTTCTAGTTTGCATCAACATCTTGCATACACATTG
This sequence comes from Pinus taeda, assembly GCA_000404065.3. Lineage (NCBI taxonomy): Eukaryota > Viridiplantae > Streptophyta > Pinopsida > Pinales > Pinaceae > Pinus > Pinus taeda. The sequence goes on from APFE031069560.1 coordinate 286,121, forward strand.
ACACATCTCCCGAAGAGATATATACTGTCAAGGGTCTCTCTTTTTTTCAGACTTTATTAGAGTCCTCATTTCTTTTATGGAGATATCCTAGTCAAATTTCTCAGTCCTCAGGTGTTGATTGTCTTTTTCTATAGTTGCATATTTCATGATCTCTTCCTTTCTTTCTTCAAACATTTTCTTCCCAGGAACTTTCAATCAAAGTTCCTCCAATTATATTCAACCACCTCATATTCCATATGAGGACATATTATGTTGACTTACACCGTGTGTGACCCATGCCTTCCTACATCCTTGCAAAGGAGGAGATCCCTTTCTTCTGATCATGCTCTTGAGATAGAGCATTTATCCATGTTACCTGCAATCATATGACATGACTCTTCAATATCGAAAACAAGCATACATATCTCATTTTTCTTTTAGGTCATCTTAGAATTCCTTCAGTAGCTTCCTTGATTGAAATAACTCCAATCCCTTGATCTTCTTCACCTCTTTTGTCATCATACCCTCATCCTATGAATTCCACAAGTTGGAATTCGTGATGAAACCCTTGCTTCCTTTTGGTTGGTGAACCTTTCGATGAAGATTCTAATAGAGGATCTTGAGTATTCTCATCCAGCACATGTTTAATTTTGATAGATGTATGATGAGCCTTGTACTAGAGGACTTTTTCTTCTTTTCCCATAAGTACCACCTATGTTACTAATGAGGTTTCCAAGAGCTATATCCTTCCATGGGTCACTGCCATAGACTTCAATTTCAACCATCTTTCATGCTTCTCTCTGATGATGTCATGAGCTCTTGCTTTCAATGCTTCTACGATGCCATGATGCATACCATCATTTTTCTTAGTGAATGATGACAGACATATCTTACAACAAAAGACTTAGGAACTTGAAAAGAACTTAGGTGAGGAAGACTATCTCAGTGATAGTAGAGATCTCTTACTTCCTCTTTCTTGGACTTATTCTTTTCATCTTCCTCCACTTCTTTGGTGATATGGGCTTCTTCTCTACCTCTTTTATTATTGTCCTTCTTGATCTTAGGACAATCTCTTTTATAATGCCCATATTCTTGACATCTTGTTAACGGTGTTGGACCGGCCAACATTCAGGGGATCTCCCTGGTATGAAGTCCCAACTAGACCTCACACCGTTTGGTGTATGAGTCCCATCCGGTATGATGGCCCGGTTTCCATTATCTTAAAGATTTTCCTTCGCTCTTGCTTGTTAACACATGAGAGTGCTTTACTTTGTCTTCAAACAACGAGGTTCGTGTGCCTCGTGTGCCTAGTGAGTGCTTAGTGTCACTTGTGTCAAGGTTTTTTCACTGCAAAGGGAGAGAGTGAGAGTGAGTCTCAAGTTGGAAGGGAATAGTCCCAACTCTATTAGAGACACACAACACAGCAAGACATGGTAGCTTTTGGCGGAGTAGTCCACACGGATGCGGCAGTCTCAAACACAAAGTGAACAGATAGCACGTACAACACCCAACTGAATAGTCCACAAGAGTGCGATGGTCGTTATAACAAGTTCACGAGAATGAATCTATGGAGTGTTTGGCGGAATACTCCACATGGGCGAGACAGTGTTAACAACTGATACAACACATTTCCAACAACATATGTACTGAACAGCCAAAATAGTTCAATTGTCTTAATACAGGTTAAAGCAGCATGCATTACAAGCGTCCAAAGAATAGTCTTACAAACGAATACAATATATGTGTGAAAATGTGCTGGCCTGTTAACAAGCTTCTGAATTAAGCGAAAGTTCCAAGACAAATCCGTACACCATTACATCACTAACCCCGACAGCGGGGCGTTGGAGCCACTGCTCGCTCCTCAAATAAATGACTACAGACTCTCAAGGCTATGTGGGAGGAGCCAAGGTGAAAAGTCCTTTACATGTACAAATGAGGGGTATATAGGGCCAAGGGTGAACTTGAGCGTTGTGACTCTTCGACTTCCCTCATGATCGTTTGACTTACATGAATCTTCAATTGACATGACTCTTCAACTTCATATGTGGGTCTCTTGGATTTACATTACATTGATTACAATAGTATGGCCCACAATAGTGATGTGGTCGAGATGACTCATGACATGACTCGACACGATAGTGTTGGTATGTTCATGCTGATGGTGGTGTCCATGTTGAGCTGCTAAATGATAAGTGTGCTCTTGATGTATCATAGCTTCACCTCCGCATGGCAAGGTGTGCATAGTCTTTGATGGTCTTGGTGTTCGCTTGATGTTGCATGTACATGTATCCCCTTCACTGGTACTTGGCATGCTTCATGTGTTCATCTGTTTGCGAACAAGTCTCCTAGCATGCAATCCTTGTTCATACCGTTCATCATCACACCATGTCTTATCCATGTACCCGTATCTGCAATCACTCATGACGAGACGACATTAAATCCATAAATCCCCTAGTCTGCCATGATGCATCATTTTCGTTTTCAGGTGCAGGTGACCAGGAGAGAGGACAAGTCTCTGAAATTGTACAAAGCACATTTCAGGCCGAGATGCGGGCTGTGGGGCACTTGCTGGCCAAAACTGAGCGGAACTGGGAGGCAGTCATGTAGGACATGTCTGTGCAATTTCCGTGCTGAGCGGGGTGTCGAGCAACTGTTGGATAGTCCAAGAAAACTGCGCAATTTTCAAGAGGAGCAGCAGGCCGGCTGACAGGGGGACTGACTGATAGAACTGTGTTGGACAGTACCCCGACAGATTCACGCAGGAACACATGCATAGCTCCACTGCTAGTGAGCCTGGTTAGTACCCCGGTGGAGTTGCATGCTTCACCTCTCTGTGGAGGAGGCCTTACTGTGCATAGGCACTTATTTACTTTTGGGGCGGAAGAGGGATCCCGACTTATTGAGAGCAGAAGAGGTTGTTCCTTCAGAGAAGCATGTAAGACCTTTGATATAGGTTTGCTCGTTTAGATTTTCCCCTTCTCCGTTTATACTAGTTGGATGAGCTTGAATACACAGCGAAAGACTGAGTACAGGCATGGGGTTTACTAGTGTAGACATAGGTTCATGGTTGGACCAGAGCTTCCATTGCAGACGACTCGTATTTCCCATCAAGACTTCATCAGTCGAAGGTTATAACCAAGCACAGAGAAGACGGACACAGGACTGGCCAAATGTTGCAGCGTCACAAGACCCTTTGGATCTCAACCACATACTCATTCAAAAGCCAGAACTCAGTAGAGGGCAACACTTATTGACAAAACCAAAAATAGCATGATACTAAGCAAACAAAACAAAACGAGGCAAAAATAGCAAAGCAAAAGGAAAAGACAACAAGCAATAAATAGACTATGTACATGGCGCGGGGTGCAACCCTAGCTTACTGAAAGTAGTGTTTTAGATCTTGGGCGTTGATAGGAAGGTTGTTAATCCTCCTATCAAGTGATTGCAGACGGTACGTGTGTGGGTCAAGCTTATCTTGAACAGTATACGGACCAATCCACAGGGACTGGAACTTCATATGTTTGCCTTTATCTTCATGGGGTTTGTTCCATTTCAAGACTAAGTCTCTCACATCGAAGTTAGCGTTCCCTACAAACTTCTTGTCGAACCATCTCTTGATATGGATCTAGTGGAGTGTGAATTTTTCTTTTTCTTTCATCCTTTCTTCCTGCAACTTGTGAAGTGTATCCATCCTATGCTGAACTAGTAGACAAGGCTTGCCTTGGGATTCCTGGGACAATTGGAGCGCAGGCAAGTAGATGTTTGGTAGAAGGATGTCTTCTTTCCCATAAACCAAGAAGTATGATGAAGGGTTCAAAGAGAGTTTTGGTGTTACATGGTCAACCCATAAAGCATTCATCAAAGTAGAGTGCCACTTACGTTGTTCAGAGTAAACAGTCTTCTTGAGAATATAAATAAGGTTTTTGTTTGTAAATTCTACAAGACCATTCCCTACGGGTAGTAGTTAGATGAGTGTTTAAGCACGATACCATATTGCAATGCAAAATCATAAATCTTTAAAGACGAAAAGTAAGTTGCATTGCCAAACTCAAGTGATGCCGGAACGCCAAATCGTGAGACGATGTTCTATTGAAGGATGACTTCCTGGTCATTCACTTGCGTAAACGGAACTTCTTTTGTCCACCGCGTGAAGTAATCCGTAGTTGTCAAGATGTAGCAGTGTTATTTCGACGAATGTGGAAAGATTTCCCCATTGATGTCCAGGCCCCATTGTTGGAATGGTTCAGTCACTGCAACAAGGTGCAGTGGGGATACTGACCTTCGTGTTCTGCCGGTGCATCACTAATAGACCGGGCACTTGCAGGGATAAGCATGTGCATCCTTGAATAATGTGGGCTAGTAGAAACCGGCTCGCATAACTTTGTGCGCAGTGGTATTTCTCGCAAAGTGGCCCCCGACTGGTCCGGCATGCACATCATGCAAGACCTTCTCTGAATCATGTGCCTCCAGGCACCTGATAAAAATTTTGTTACTGTGCTTTCTGTAAAGCACTCCATGCACCAATTGATAAGTTAAAGCTTTGAGGCGCAGTGCCCTCTTCTGTCTAATGGAGAAGTGAGAGGATATGGTGCCATGCTCAAGGTACTGGCGCACATCTTTGTACCAAGAGTTTCCACATGAAGTGGGTGGTGCTCGCTCTACATCGTATATCTCGATTTCTTGCTCCCAACAAGCAAGCTCTTCTTCTTCCTCCTGTGCATGGATTGCTTCAGCTGCGAGTCTGTAGAGACCATGACCCTTGACAGTGTGAACTGGCTTGATGTCAAGATCATACTCTTGTAAACCTGTCATCCAGTGCGCACGTATTTCACCCAGCTCTTGCTGACAGCTATACAAACAGTGATCAGACTGCTGGGTGTGGCACAAAAACTGTGCAGTGGTTCTTCAGCAAGTAGGGTCTAAAGTATTTCACCACCTTGTATACTGCGTATGCTTGTTTGCCAACGACGGGGTAGTTGAGTTAAGGTCCTTGCATGCTTTCACTCATGAAGGAGATGCGACGTTCGTCGTTCAACTCATCCTTCTGAGTGAGTACTACAGCAAGTGAGTTATCGGAGATGAAGTTGTATAGCAAGAAATATTTGTTAAAAATTGGGCTATAAAATGTAAGCATATCTGCTATAGCCTGCTTGATACGGGTGAATGCATTATTTTCCTTCTTACCCCAGTTGTAGACTGCATCCTTCTTGATCATGTCTTGCATAGGTTTCACTATCTGCACATAATTCGAGATGAACTTCCAAAGGAAGTTTATCCTTCCCAAGAAGGACTGCATGGCTTTCTTGTTGGTTGGGTGAGGAATCTGTGTAATCGTCGGAACTCGGTCCAAATCAACCTTGATCCCACTTCTGGCAATGATGTGCCTGAGGAGGTTCCCCTCAGACACTGCAAATACGCTCTTTTTGGGATTCAAGGATATCCCATATTTTTGAAATCACTCAAATATCTTCTTCAACTGGCGTATGTGGTCTGACCATTTTCTAGAAAATACAGTCACGTCATCAAGGTACACCACTACGCTCTGTCTAATAAGTCCACGGAAGGCGATGTCCATGGTGCGCTGAAAGGTTGTGCCTGCATTCACAAGCCCAAATGGCATTCTCATGTAGGTGAGCGTAACCCACTTGGTACGGAAGGTAGTTTTCAATCTATCAGGTTTCGCTACTAGACCCTGGTTATATCCTAAAAACCATCGAACAAGGAAAACATTTTTGCCCCAGATACTGTTTGTAAATATGCTCCATTGACGGCACAAGGTAGTTGTCTTTGTCCAAGGCGCGGTTCAAGTTTCAGAAATCAACGCATAGGCGGATCTCCCCAGACTTCTTTTGTATAGGAACTAAGTTAGAAACCCACGTGGAATGACGAACTTCGTAAATGATCTATGCATCCAATAGCTTAGTCATCTCTTTCTGTATGAGGGGTTCAAGTGACAGATGTACTTTTCTTAGCTTTTGCTGAAATGGCTTGACCCCTTCTTTGATCGAAATCACATGTTGGATCATTCACGTGTCGTATGTTTTCAGATCATCGTATGTCCACGCGAACACATCTCGGTACTGTTTGAACAAGCAGACAAACGCTTGCCACTCCTTCTATGTGCAACATGTATCGAGATTGGTGAACTTCAGATCTCATTCCATCCCCAAGTTAATCTGTTCGTACATCATGGTGGAACTGTGGGTTTTGTTGTTCCTTGGCCCTTGAAAGTGGTTCTGCAAGTCATAGAGATTTTCAAGAGATACCACACCCTTGGGGATGAGGTTGCCTTTATTGTCATCAGTTGTAGCTTGCAGAGACTACTCGTGCTCATCTTCATCAATCGTTGTGTCCTTGAAGACATCAGCGTTAGCCATGAAGTGCAGTATCTGTTGATCATCATCAAAAATGCGTAGATTAGTTATGTTATCAGGGATAGAAGGCTTATACAAAATTTCAATAGTAAACCTATCCCTAAGCGTTGACATCCTAGTAGTTGTGTTTGCTAAGGCATCGGAAGCTGCATTACGCATTCTTGGCACAACAATGATATTGAATGCTTGGAAGTTGGAGATTAGTTGCCATACCTCTTGCTAATAGCTTTTGAGATGAGGTGATAAACAATGTATGGTGTTATGTACCTGTCGTACCACGAATTTTTAATTACCTACCACTTTGAGCGCAGCAACATTGAGGCTAATGGCTTTGTGCAAGCCCAATACGAGTGCTTCATATTCAGCAGTGTTGTTCGTGCAGTCGAACTCCAAGTAGCTTGTGATCAAGTGTTTCCTATGCTTCGGGTCTATCAAGACACACCCGGCTCTAGAGCCATCCTGTGTCTTTGATCCATCAAAATACATGGTCCACAACTCGTTTGAACATGGACCGCTTGATGCGCTAGTACTACTGCTGCTACTACTACTGCTACTGCTACTACTACTAGTGTTACAATGTACTGTACATGTTTCATTTCCATTAGTTAGGCAAAGAAGGAGACCCAAATACGTGTCTGGTGGGGTTGGAGTTGGCTGTGCGAGGTAACACCCCAACTGTGTTTCCAAGAGGCAGTTGCCGAACATGAGTTCCGCAAAAGCCAACTGTTCGTTCTTAGCATTAATGGGAGTGACATTGTGTTTCATGTATCTCTCAGATAACACCCGGATCTGATTGATTTTACCCTGGTAAGGAAGCCATAAGTGTGACCAGTCTGTGGGAAAGTATCTGGACCAGTCTCGACTAAGCAATAAGCCATACACTTTCGGTATGTTGACAATGACAATGTTGATGCACTGGTGAACTCGACCATCATGACATAATCGGATGATCACATCCCGAAGTTCACCAATGGCTGGTACGCACATTCGATCTAGTTGGATTATCTGCTCAGATGTCTTGCTCCATTGTGCATTGATCTGCTTGGCAATGGAGAGTGGCATGATGTTGGCTAATGCGCTAGAATCAACAAAACAGTTGTGAAGATTGCAGTTAAAAATTTCAAATGAAAGCAAGAATGGAGGGAAAACAAAGTTTGCTTCTTCCAGCTGGAGTGTGTTGAGCACAATTATGAGTGAACCGGGAGATGTGCTTGCTCCCTTTCTAGTAGAGGCTATGTTGTATGCAGATGTTTGCCCCAATGCGCGCAGCAGAATCTCTTGTTGACCCTGAATCTTAGCTAACTCGAACAAAGAGATGTTTGCATGAGTTTTCTTCATATCTTCCACAATATTGTAATCAAGAGAGGGTAAACTCACCGAGATGTCCGGAGCTAGACTCGTGTTTGTACTGTCTAGCGGAGTGTTATGAAGTTTACTGCTCATGGACGTACTCTTGTTTGCAGCTGTCTTCTCGGGCTTGCTTTCTGCTTTCTGCTTTGGGACGACTGGCGGATCAACCTTCCTGAACAATTCAAGCTTTTCTTGCATCTCCCCAATCGTAAGGGGAACCCCTTGACGTTTGAGATTGTATCGACCACTTTGATTTTGGGGTTGCTTCTCGGTGTTCGTTTTTTGTGTTTCTTGCGAATATTGATACATGTTAATCACCTGCCCAATGCGGGGTACCTCATCAGATGCAGTATCTTCCTCATCATCTTCGTCTTCTGGTTGACACTGCGCATTGTTTACCACGTTTTTCATATTGTTGCATACCGAGTCCACAACTCGTTTCCATTGCGGACAAGTTTCTTCCGGGTAATCGACTTGATGGAATGAGCAAAACTTGGCGTTCAAGCACAATTTCGTCTGGAACATTGAGTTGGAGCTCTGCGCAATTTTAGATGAGAAGTGGTTGCTGCCTGATGACATGCTCCCCTTCTGTTGTCTGGGAGGCCGGCTGCTCACAGATGTCTCGATCGTTCATTGCTTTAGCTCAAACACCTCTGTTGTCAAGTTCTTGACAAGACGAGTAAGGGTTTCAATGTCACTTGCTTCCTTGTCTTTCCCCTTGCTCGCAACAGCCTGGGGCTTCATGCTCACATCTTTGGAGTCTTTTGCAGGTTCATCATCCTTGACGACTCCAATCGTGTGCAGGTCTTTTTCCACAGTGATTGCCTCTTCGCAATTCTCAAGCAACGTTGGTTTCGCAGTTTGCTTGACAAACTGCGCAATAATGGTTGGCAGTGCAGACGTATAATAGTCGACAATGATGAGGTCATGAGGTTTTGTATTTGTTGGGAACTTGTTCAATATGCGTAAAAACCTCTGATTAAAATCTTTCACTTTCTCTTTCGACTCCATCTTCAAACTGCCCAACTCTTTGAGTAACATGGCAGAGGTCTTGTCATCAACAAATTTTTCCAAAAACATTCTTTTGAACATACCCTAGTTATGGATGGAATTGACAGGAAGGTTGTGATAACATATTGTTGCTTGGCCATCCAAGGTACACGGAAACAATTTGCATGCAATGTCGTCGTGTCGTACGTCGAGTGTTTGCAGTTGCAAGTAGAAGTTGTTCAAGTGGTCTTCTACCTTCACTGTTTTGTCAGGGTCATACTTTGTCAACATCCTCTCGAATTCTTTGGCATCCTATGCAAAGCGCCCGACAGAGCCAATGGTCCCTAAGTCATCCATTCCAAGTTTTGGTCAACCCTGTCTTCTTCTTCGTCCTCCTCCTCTTCTTCAGAATCGGATGGTTCCAGCTCTGAGTCTGTTGGTTCGTCTCTACCTCCACCTCCTCCGTTGCCTTCCCCTCTGCCTCTTGTATCGAGGTCTGAGCCCAAGATCACGAGGGTGTCCTATTCTCCCTGTCGAAAGACTGAAGGTTCCTCTCCGTTCTCAACAGCTTCTACCAATCCTTTGAGCATGGCAAGAACTGCTTCTTCCACTGACGGGTGATGGGATGGACACAGCGGAGGTGCTAATACAAAATTTCGCGTTCACATCTGGAAGGTGAGGAGTAACCAACTTCAGAGTTGCGCATAGGTGAGAGGACATTCAACCATAAACAACTGGCGGCCCTCCTAGTGCCAGAAATGTTGACGATGATGGACCCGTCAACATTCAGGGGATCTCCTCAGTATGAAGTCCCAACTAGACCTCACACCGATTGGTGTAGGAGTCTCACCCAGTATGATGGCTCGGTTGCCATTATCTTAAATATTTGCCTTACCTCTTGCTTGTCAACACATGAGAGTGGTTTACTTTGCCTTCAAATAGCGAGGTTCGTGTGCCTGGTGAGTGCTTAGTGTCGCTTGTGTCAAGGTTTTTTCACTGCAGAGGGAGAGGGTGAGAGTGAGTCTCAAGTCGAAAGGGAATAGTCCCAACTCTATTAGAGACACACAACACAGCAGGACATGCGCAACTTCTGGCAGAGTAGTCCACATAGATGCGACAGTCACAAACACAAAGCGAACAGATAGCACGTACAACACCCAGCGGAATAGTCCACACGAGTGCGATGGTCGTTATAACAAGTCTACGAGAATGAATCTGTCGAGCGTCTGGTGGAATAGTCCACACGGGCGAGACAATGTTAAAAACTGATACAACACATTTCCAACAGCATATGTACTAGAACAACCGAAATAGTTCAATTGTCTTAATATAGGTTAAAGCAACATGCATTACAAGCGTCCAAAGAATAGTCTTACAAACGAATACAACACATGTGTGAAAACCTGTTGGTCTGTTAACAGGCTTCTGAATTAAGCGAAAGTTCCAAGACACATTCGTACACCATTACATCACTAACCCCAATTACGAGGTGTTGGAGCCATTGCTCGCTCCTCAAAGAAAAGACTACAGACTCTCAAGGCTATGTGGGAGGATCCAAGGTGAAAAGTCCTTTACATGTACAAATAAGGGGTATATATAGCCAAGGGTGAACTTGACTATTGTGACTCTTCGACTTCCCTCATGACCGTTTAACTTACATGACTCTTCAACCGACATGACTCTTCAACGTCGTATGTGGGTCTCTTGGACTTCCACATTACATTACATTGATTACAACAGTATGGCCTACAATAGTGATGTGGTCGAGACGACTCATGACATGACTCGACACGACAGTGCTGGTATGTTCATGGTGGTGTCCATGTCGAGTTGTAGTGCTGCTGAATGATAAGTGTGTTGTTGGTGTATCATAGCTGCACCTCCGCATGGCAAGGTGTGCGAAGTCTTCGATGGTCTTGGTGTTCGCTTGATGTTGCATGTACATGTATCCCCTTTGCTGGTACTTGGCATGCTTCATGTGTTCATCCATTCGCGAACAAGTCTCCCAGCATGCGCTCCTTGTTCATGTCATTCGTCGTCACTCCATGTCTCATCCTTGTACCTATATCTGCAATCACTCGTGATGAGACAACATCAAATCTAGAAATCCCCTACTCTACCATGATGCATCATTTTTGTTTTCGGGTGCAGGTGACCAAGAGAGAGGACAAGGCTCTGAAACTACACAAAGCACATTTCAGGTCGGGATGCGAGGCCCCGGGGCACTTGCTGGCCAAAACTATGCAAAACTGGGAGGCAGTCATGCAAGACATGTCTGCGCAATGTCCGCGCTGAGCGGGGTGTCGGGCAGCTGGTGGACAGTCCAAGAAAACTGTGCAATTTTCAGGAGGAGTAGCAGGCCGGCTGACAGGGCGACTGACTGACAGAACTGCGCAATTTTCAAAGACAGTCCAGTGACAAGCAACAGGTGACTGTCCCTCATGTATGTGCAATTTCTTAAGTCAGTGAAGGCCGGCATGCTGACAATTTCTGTGCAATTTTTTGGAGTGAAGCCCAGGGTCACTTCCCAGCCAAACTCTTCGATTGACCAATGGGAGGCTTGATGGATTGGCTTGCGGGCAACGCAGATTGAGATGGCTTCTTGGGCAACTTCTGCGTTGTTCTAGGTGACAGTCAGCCAAGTCGATTTCAGGATTGCAGTGCAAACTGCCTAGGAAGCAGCCTCAAGCTCTGCGCAATTCTAGGTAGCAGTACTTGGTCACTAAGGGCGAGAGTACGTAGTGCAGCTCAGCAGAGGTCCGACTGATGTAGGGTGGTCTAGTCGATAGATTTTCGACAGAATGACTAAGTGTGTAAATAAGTGGACTTGTGCATACGTGACCTTGCGAACACACACTCAACATGGCTTGATGACAAGACACCTCGAACCAACAAGACAACATATGCTTATTGTGACTGACTAAAGGGTGTCAGCGACAAGTGCAACACTTGAGATAGATCATTGAACGACCATGAAAACACTTGTTCGACATTGCATACAAGTTCATGTGTGAGTGTGACAGATGTTTACATAGTGAATACAACTTGTACACACGAAAATGGACCTTGAACATCGCCAGAACATGACTGCAAGCATGACATTGCAACCAACATGCTAAAAGACTACCAATGAACGGTCAAGCAAGGAGGGTGCAAAGACTCGACACGAGCTCATGGGATGAGCCCGAGTGTTTGCAAACATTAAGGAAAAAACCAAGGAAGGCTCTGAAATTGGATGCAGGCCAAAATTTTGGAGAGTGTTGCAGCCCTCACTTCCCCTTTCATAAATTTCGCAAGTGCTTAAGAATCTTCTTTCGCTGGTTTGGTGATAGATCCTTTGACATGTTCCATAACCTCATTTTCAATGAGATTCAGATTTGTCTTCTTCTTCCATGCAAGATAGTTTGAAGCCCCAACCAATTTGTTCTTTCCTTGCAAAAAGACATTTTGACAGATTCAGACATAAATATACTTACTTGTGAAGATGTTTCTTCCACTTGTTGCCTCCTTGACTTTGATGATAATATAGATGATAGAGAAGTCCTTGGAGAAAATAGAACTCTTCAAGCATGATCCTTGACCCCACAAGGAGGGAGATCACTTTAGATCCTTTGATGGTGTTGTCCTTGTTGATGATAATCAATGATGACTTCTTGATGCTTCTTAGATGATCTTCTTCAAGGATGAAATCCTTGCTTCAATAAGAGGAAATTGCCTTAGAACCTTTTGAAGATGATGACAACATCCTTTGCTTGCCTTGAATGAATAAACTTCAAGCTACCATGATTTGTAGATCTCTACAACTTAATGAGGGTCTTTGTGGTCTTTTGATGATGACTGGAGGTTCCAAGACTTCCTTTTGATGTAGAACTTTTCTTCAATCTAGGGATTTGTCACTTCTTGTAGATTTTGACTTTAATGATGATTTTCTTGGATTTGCTTTGATGTCTTTCTTGAGATTTCATCCTTGAGTGTCCCTTGACAAGATGTGCTTCCTTGACTTTGTTAACTTAGCTCGGAAACAATGTTGAGAAATCTAGGGCATCAAGATTAGGTGATTTCTCTATTAATGATAACTGCTTGTGAATGCTTTTTACTTCAATAGATTAGGATCTTCTCTTTAGTTAGATTATTATAGTGTTCTTCTTCATCAAACAACTACCAAAGCATAAACAATAAAGAGACAAGAGACACAAAACGTAGGCTATCATCCAGGGACAAAACCTCTCCCACTTGAGAGGAAAACCCAAACGAATTCTTCTTCTTATAGAGACTTCAATTGACGAATACCAAGACCAAGACCCTTGACCTATTGACCTCTCCAAGACCAAGTCACAAGACCTCTTTTCTTCAATAGTCAAACCACTTGCTTCTCTTTCCTTCTCGGTTATCCCTTAGATCTCAACTTCTAGGATCAGACCTGCAACCAACAACTTCTTTTGAAACCCTAGTTGCAGTACATGTGATCAACTTCTACACTTTGCTACCACTTCACTTGGAGAGGAGACCTTCGTATGACTTCTCCTTTGATTCGACTTCACAAGTGATCTTACTAGCCTCAACTCTTCTAGCAATCTTCTCGGATTCTTTTGCAACAAATGTTGCCTTCATTCTTCGCACGTGTGACAAGAAATAGCCCTAGAACAGATCTGAAATGACTTTCTTCCTTCCTTCCTCTCACTCGCTATGAGACTCCTTCTTTAGTGATTCTCGCACTTTCTGTTGCAGACTTCTCCTTGACTAAAATTATGTCTCTAAAATGAGGTCGAGTTGTCCTATTTATAGTGGTTTGCCCATCAAATAAGTTGACATGTCTTTTGGTGCAATTTCATTATTCCATCTTGAAGCCGACTTGAAGGATATACTTTACCCTGGTCTTGAAGGGCCTTTTTATTCTTTTAATGACTCATACAAATATGTAACATGCCCAAGAAGGGTTCTTCATACATGACATTGACTCAATTTGACTCTATGACCAATCCTAAGGGTGCACAATGGGAGCCTTACCTAAAAATAAAATTCCTTGCTCATGAAACCCATGAGACAAGCATTACAATAATAATTTTATGTTTCTTCTTTGCATCAATGACATAAAATCACAATTACACATGTCATTATGAAGACCGAACCTAGTTACACTTTTCAACAGTGCGGTCGTGTAGTTAGGTGTGTGGTTTGGTCGGGCTGACCTTGTATGACCCTGTTCCACCCGACTCATTCCACTTCGTTCCACTTGGGCCAAACCACTCCACTTGGGTGCCCAGGTTGACTCAATATAGCCGTGCACTCAAGCCGACTCGTTCCATTTGTGCACCCTCGTCTAGCATGCTCGTTCGATTGTCTGCCTTGCACGACCTCACCTGGTTGCCCATCTCACCTATGTTCAATCGCCCAACTTGGTATGTTGCCACATCTCGCCCAATTCAGTCTCTTACCACATCTCGTGCACCACTCACGTAGCCACATCTCAGTCATCTCGTGTGTGACTTCCACCTCGTATCATCTCAGTGGCTCTACACAAGCACTCGAAGTGCTCGTTTGTGATGGGATGTCGTTGTGCAAAGGTGGGTGCGCTCAGGAACACCTAGGGACATTACAATATCCCTCCAAATGTTCCTCAAGCATATCTCAACCATGAGCAACCATGACTAGGCCACATGGGAAGCATCTTATTTGCTAGCCCTTGCCTTTGAACTTTAGTAGTCTAAGCACCACGCCCTGTAAATTTTACTTGGTGTTTAACATTTTGTTATTGGCATTTATATTTTGGAAATTGCTTTATGTATAAAGATGAACATCAAAAAGTTTAGATGTACAGGGCCTGCGACATGTTTAGATTCATTTGAATAGATTTCTATTCATGTTTGAACTTTGGCGATTGTGTCTTTTTAATTATTGTACTCTAGTTTGAATCATGACCTTGAGACATTTAAAAATTAAAACTGAGTTTAAAGTTTGTTTGTATGTTGTCTATTGAGATTGAGCGAGAATGGTAATATGAATAAAAGTGAATGTCGAGAAGTGTTAAAATTATGCATAATTTTTATTTTTTAAATATTATTTATAAATTTTGTAATATTTGCATAAACTTATCATATACATACATATTTTTACAGACAGGTCTTATTGTGATTGAGAATCTGTATACCAGTGCCGGTACCGTGTAACTTAGGTGCAGAGCTCCACATTAGGATTCTGGGCCCTTAAACAGTTGAGCTATGAGCTTTGCTAGCTGAAAATCAAATCTACCTCATTAAGAAGATGGGCATTAGCCAATTCAACTACTAAAATAAAAATCAAGTTCGATATTTCGTTTTACAAGTTCATTTTCATAGCTCAAACGCCAAATAAAATCATTAAAAAAAAGCTATTGAGTTTTAGAAGCTCACTTTGATCTAGAACATAGAGCAATTAAGGCCTTTCAAACTTTGAAACAGTTTACCTTAAATTTCAAAAGAAATGCAAGCAATTGCAAACTCTATTTGAGGCCAATCACACCCGGTGCTTTGCAATTCGATTGCACTAACGTTCTTATCAAATTTGTAAAGCACCCAATTTATTTCATGGTTTATATATTCATTT
Source organism: Pinus taeda (assembly GCA_000404065.3). Taxonomy (NCBI): domain Eukaryota; kingdom Viridiplantae; phylum Streptophyta; class Pinopsida; order Pinales; family Pinaceae; genus Pinus; species Pinus taeda. The sequence goes on from APFE031069560.1 coordinate 301,396, forward strand.
CCATTAACATAGTATAACTGATATTACATGGATTTTATACGCATGGGAGTTCAGGGTGAGTGAGGATGACGAGTACCGGTGCTTCGACTGTAGCGGCAGCTCGGATCCCCACGAATGGAACGCGCAATTTAACTGCTCCGAACGAAGATTTCTTAGTAATAACAGCATCGAATTTTATCGGCGAGAATTGAAATCCTGACCTCTGGCAGGGATTGTTGAGTCCGTAAGAACGGGGGTGCATAGCAGGCATGGGAAATTTACAGAGAATATCCATCCTTTTGTCTTGATATTCTACCTGCTCAGTGTTTGTATTGGTTATGGAACCTTGTCATCTTTGAAGGGGTTCCTAATTTGGGTGAGAGCCGAAGGAAGGATCCATGGCCAAGACCGCCGACTTGATTTATCTCGTAAATTTAATATTTTTAACATCTTACACATATGATAAGATTCAGGGACAGCTGCTTCGCGCATGATATGGTGGCTCTCTTTAATTCTTTATTTTTAAAGATATAATGCTTTCCCGGAGTAATATAAGTAAACATTTAGAACATATTTTATGAAATGAATATAGATATAGATATTTATAATAAATAAAAAATGGATTATGATATGTAATAATTAATAATTTTAATAATCTTGTTACAGTACAGTGACTGTTTATATTTGTTGTGATTTTTATAATAATTATTTTTTAATAAAATATATGGTAGTAAATATTATTGTAGTTATATAATAAAGTTGTTGATAAATATCAAAACACTTGTTTTATGATACATCACATCTTGCTTATAATTATAATTTACTTCAATTATTATTATTATTAATCATAAAAAAAAATAATTTGAACTAAACCAATATCATTTTTTAAAATATGTAATAATTATAATTATAGAGATTCACCCCACTTTATTATGGAAATTTTTAATTTGTAAATAGTTTTTGTTACAATATTATGGCTTATCAATACCACATGCTCAATATGACAAGTGTTGATATCACATTGTTTTTAATTACTTGCAGATACATATTAACCCTTGAGTGAATATTCTGACATATTTGATGGAGGCTAAATGTCTACCATCCACCTACTAATCACTGATAATTAAATTAAAATTATGGAAGGACAGATAGAAATATTTATAATGAATGAAAAATGGATTGTGATATTTCTTAGCTTAGTTTAATTTATACACATTTTTTTGGCATGTTTTCTAATCGATTTTGCCTCAAATATGGTGGGGATTTTTTGGAATGCTAAGTTTGAGTTCTATAATCTACACTATTTGGGTGTTCAAGGGCGTTTTCAGGGTGTTGAATCAATTTATGTATTCGAAAACACAATTTATATAACAAAAATACATAATCTCACAAAAAATGTTATCATTAGATTCCAACCAAAAAGATAAAAATGTTGAATGGTTAGAGTGCCTCATTTTTCTTCAAGAAGTGGTTAAATTGTGATTATGGGTAGTCTCTGGTTTCATGTACCGAATAAAGGTTACATGTTGTTTGAAAGCATATGACCTCATTACTATAATTTCACATACGACGATAAAGGATATTGACGTTCTTTCAAATTTTATCTATCTTGAAGTTGTCTTTTGGCCATGGAGTAAGATCTAAAAATTCTCATGATTGACTAAGAGTTTGTCTTCATTAGACATAAGGAAATAAGTTAATGACCCAAGACCCAGAGGCAGTGGACACTACCCCCTTACGAGCTATCAATTAGTCATTTTAAGTGGTGTGATTTTTCTTGAATAACCATTATGAGTTAGTCTGAATTCACTAGTATCAACTAGTGATAGTTGTCCTCACTCCCTATTGATAACTATGTTATAATAGACTTTGCCACCTTCTAAAAAATGGTCATGAGATTGTGAGCTTGCCAAGCATAATACACCTACACATATTCATCTTAGTTGTGGATTTATTAAGAAATAGATTAAAAAGAAATCCAAAACATAAATTTATCAGTGCTTAAAACAACTTGGTAAGATTCGTCATTTATTATTATTGATATTATCATTATTATTATTATGGTTGTTGTGTTTTAACTTTTTGGAACCTCATTTTTTTCAATTTATCTTAACATTGAGTGGTTTCACATCTACTTAGTTTGTAAACATATTTTTCTACTCTTAATACAACATTACAGAAACGCCAAGAATATAAATTATGAACACATTCGGCTAAGCTAAAGTAATTGATCTAGAAGGCTAGTTTACTTGTTCAAAACAATAAGAAGAAATTCAAATGTGGGGGTGGCCCCCATCCTCTAAAAGCTAGTTTGACATCTATAACAGTGGATCCTCCACCATCGTGTCTTTGAGTGAGGCTTTTGGCCTTCAAAGATGGTTATGAATAACTGGAAACTTATCCTCAATTAGTCACAGAGGACAAAGCAATTGTGACACCATTCATACTATGATCAACTTCATGCCAGGTGTAATTTCAAAGAATTTGGTTCAAAATCTGTAGACAAATTCAATTCACAATCATAAGAAACATCCATATCTGAAGGGATGTTGGTGAGTCCAAGCATCATTCTGAATCGTTTAAGTTTTTCTCTTCCAAGCGCTTTGGTGAATATGCCTGCAATTTGCTCATTAGTGGAACAATGACGGAGATGGATTGTTTGGGCCTCAACATGATGTCGAATCAGATGATATTTAGTATTGATGTGCTTTGTTCGATCATGGAATTTTGGGTTCTTGGCCAACTTTATTGCAGAGGGGTATTGTCAATCATGAGTGGGGTTGATTGTACTTGTTTTACCTACAAATCTTCAAGAATTTTCCTGAGCCACACAATTTCTTTTGTTGCTTCAGCTGCTGCCATGTATTCTGCTTCTATTGTAGAATCTACTGGAACTGGTTATTTGTGTGATCTCCAGGAGACAACTCCTGATCCAAGACTCATAGCATATCATGAAGTAGATACCCCAGTTTCTTTGTCTCCATTGAAGTCTGAATCAGAGTATCCAATCAAGCTAAAGTCGTCCACCTGTGTATA
>APFE031069560.1:305359-338448 GCA_000404065.3 Pinus taeda
GGCAAAAGTCTCCTCATAATCGACCCCTTCCTTCTGTGCAAAACCTTTTGCCACAAGCCTGGCTTTGTGCTTGTCAAATGAGCCATCAGCTTTATACTTGTTCTTGTAGACCCACTTGCAGCCAATTGGTTTGGTTCCTAATGGAGGATCAACCAGCTTCCAAGTGCCATTCTTTATGAGGTTATCATACTCCTTTTTCATTGCTTCTTTTCATTCATCATGAGAAGCAACTTCTTTGAAGGAAGTTGGTTCAAAATCTGTAGACAAATTCAATTCACAATCATAAGAAATATCCATATCAATACGTGAATTAGAGTCATCTACATCACCTCCATTTTGTTGGTTTGAAAGTCTAGTTCGTGTCTTTCCAACCTCATCAGGATGAACACTTTCAAGTGTCTTTATCAGCCACTTTGGAGGACCTTTCTCAAATGGTCCAAGCTACTCTGTTGATTGAGTTGGGACTAAATCAAGATTGAGTCTCCCAATTCTATCAATCACATCACTTAAAGCATCATCCGTTGTTGGAGTTTCATGTGGGGGAGAGGGTTCTTCAGAAGAAGATTCCACATGTTGATCTAGTATATGAATCCCCCCTTCAAGATGTGGAATCCGATTATCAAATTCTTGAAATGATTTTGAATTTGCGAATCTATCCAAGCGATCAAATTGTCGCTCAACAACATTGTCAGTTTTGGATTATTCAAGAAAAAATACACTCTAGATACAACAAACTTTTTATTGACTTCATCATAGAGACAGTATGCTTTGAATGTGTTTGAATACCCCAGGAAGATACACTTATGACTTCTTGCACCAAGTTTATTTCTATGTACCTTTGGTATCAAGGCATAATAGGTGGAACCAAAGACCTTGAGATTCTTTACCAAAGGAGTGTGCCCATACCACATTTCATATGGAGTCTTGTTTCTAATAGCATTAGATGGACATCTATTCTTTATATATGCAGCACATAGAACATCATTAGCCTAAAACATTATTTTTACATTTTTGAAGAAGAGCATGGAGCATACCATATTTAAGATTGTCCTATTCATTCTTTCAGCTACACCATTCTGTTGGGGATCATAAGGCACAATCGTTTGATGTTTGATCCTGTGTTGGTGAAGATAGTTTTCAAATTCATTTGATGTGTATTCTTTTCCATTATCAGTGTGAATAGACCCAATATGAGATTGTGCATCATTTTCAATCCATTTATGAAAGTTATTGAATGTTTGAAAAGCATCAGATTTGTTCTTCAATAAATAAACCCAACACATTCTGGTGTAGTCATCAATTAATGTCATCATATATTTATTTCCATTTGCAAAAGGAACAAGCATTGGACCACATAAATCTGAATGAATGAGTTCAAGTTTTCTATGTTCTCTTGAATGTGAATCATGAAAAGACTGTTTGCTATGCTTTCCTAGAATGCAAGCATCACATTGCTTAAATTTCCTAGGAATTGTAGGCAAACCAACAACACCATTTTTCCTCAACAAGCGGAGGATGTCATAGTTCAAATGTCCAAATCTAGCATGCCATAATAAACTTGATGGAAGTGTACCTTCTTCATAATGAGAATTGTATGAGAAATGTTGTGCACGAGCAGAAGTACCTTGCAGCTTGAGAAGTCTTTCTGCTTCTATTCCCCTCATGACAAGTGAGTGGTTAGATGATTTTCTCACCTCAAGCTTGCCATCAAACATATGAATGGAGTGAGCTTGTTGGTGGATGTGGACCAAGGACAACAAGTTTCTCTTCAGCTGTGGGAGATATAGAACATGATGCAGAAGAAAGTCTGGAAGACTAGGCAATTTAAGCCTGATTGTGCCAAGCCCTGATGGTTTGATTTTTGATTGGTTTGCAAAGTATACTACTCCATCAACATTGTCAGTAAATTCTTCAAAAAATACTTTTCTATGAGTCATGTGGCAAGTTGCTCCTGAATCAAGCAACCAATCATTTTTCCAAGAAGCAAGTGAAGCATTAAATAAATCTTCATTTACTCCAATATTACATTGTGCCACCACATAATGAGCAGATTCAGGTGCTTTATCTTTTTCTGTGTCATTATTTTTACCTTTGGGTTGATTTCTTTGCTGCTCAATTTTGTCCCAAGGCATTTTGCATGTAGAGGCATCATGCGATCCATTTCTTTTACAGCGTATGCAGTGCAAATCTGCCTTTTCTCCTTGAGATTGTCTGCCCCCCTACTTCTGAAATATCTTCCTCTTCCTCTTCGACCACCTCTTCCTTTGGAAGAATCTTGATCAAGATTCTTTTATTTATGAGCAAGGCACATAGCCTCTTCAGAAGATTCAGGGGTTGTTTGCTTTCCAAAAGCTTTCTCTCTTTCAGCAAATTTTTTCACAAGAGAGTCAAAGGTAATATCTTTGAGATTTCCATTTGCTTGCAATGACTCAAGATAATTGAAGTAAGTAGGATAAATTGCCTTGAGAAAAGCGATAAGAGGAATATCCAATTCAACCTTAGTGGATTTGATATCATGCTTTATAAATTTTACTTCGGATGCAAGAGCAAGAGGATCATTATTTTACAATTCAAGAGTGATGAGTTTAATCATGAGTTGAACAACTTCAAGTGCAGAATGTGAGTCATAGAGTTCTTTCAGCTTTTGTAAGGCTTCGAAAGCAGTTGAAAATGGAGAAATATGGCAACTCACCTCTTCATTTACAAATGTTACGATTAATGCATAAGCTTTGTTTTTCTTATTTTCCCAAATGACAAGCTCTTTGTCTGAGTTAGGCTGTTCTAGATTTTTGTCTCTGTCTCCAATGCACATTCCTTTCCACAACTTATTGAAAATGAGGGTGTGTTTTATCATCTAGGACCACTTAGGATAGTTCTCTTTGCCAATGAGAACTATTCCCACGATGGATATGATTGAATGCATACTGTAACATAAACTTCTGCTACAAAATTTTACTCCTAATGGGAAAAAAATAAAATTATGATATGACAGGACAACAAATTCAATTCAACTAGACAACGTTAAAATATAGAATATATATGGGTGGGGTAGCAGTGTAAATATATGGCAGCGTAACTGTGTATTAAGGTAATACACAAAAACTGTGTATCAACGTAATACAACGCTCCAACAGAGGTATATACCATACAACGTTCTGATGCAAGATAGCGTTCACAACGCTCCATACCACAGTGCTTTGACACCAAATCTCCAAATTGTGTATTCAAACTGGACAACTTTAATGTAATGGGGCAGCGTTAAAGTATGCAGGGTATGGTGATGGCGGTATAGGTAAGCAACCATATGAATAATGTATGTGGGATGATGAACGCCAAATAGAGGAACTCCTCACAGATTCAAAAAAGGCACAAGTACCATTTCTATCAGAATATGGCATCTGGACAGAGTAATGTTATGTATTATGTAGTGGTGGGATTATTGTGCATGATAGCACGTGCAGTGAAGGGAGGCAATGTCAGGCATCAACGCATATGCCAACACCAACCTTTAATCTACGCAGCAGAGACTTCAAAAAACTCAACGTTCATACCAGGAATTACGCATGGAGACTACGCACATATAGACTTCATGCGTCAACGCATTTTCACACAATTCTCAACAATTTTCCACAACTTTCACAAGTCGACTTTCACAACCAGCGTACATTCGAACCAGCATTATCTTTCAACCTTCAAATCTTCAAATCGCAAATGCAGCAACGACCAACGGACCAGCGTTCAACATATTCTAGTGCACAACCTTCAAAACTCAATGCATAGAGAAACCGACCCGGAGTTTCAACGCACAAAGATGTAAAGATTCAACGCTTCTCTTCTGGAAAACCGAGAGACAGAAGCGGGTAAAGGAAACGTTACACCCATATAGAAAAATTGTGCCAACAATAATTATGGCAGAGAGCCCAGAGAGCGTAGAGAGGACAATTATGAATAGCTCAGGGAGCGCAGAGGGCGCAGGCAATAATTATGGTAGAGAAAAATGATACAAGGAGTTACAACTAATTTCGGGAGCTGGCTCTGATACCATGTCAAGCCAAGCAGTAACTCCACCAAATCAATTTGTATATTATTCCTTCAGGTTGGTCTTTATTATATACATGAGGAAGAGAATGTTCACTTCATCTCCCGATGACTGTTCATATTTCTTATTATTTATTTACATTAATTACATTCACCCAATCCTGATGATTAGGTGTCAACATGTGTCATCTAGGGACTATTAGGAGGGTGTTTCTTGATCATTGTACAATGAGAAGCACTGTAGTAGTCAATCAAGTGATGCACATGATCCATCTTAACCTATAATTTTTAAAACTAGAAAAATAAAAGTAAGTGTGAATTAGCACATACCACAGCAAAGGTGAACCTATTTTCATGTTTAATACCTTTAAAAAAAATATGTTATTACATTTGCAAATTAAGAAGCAAAGAAAATCAATACAAAGAAGCTTATTTGTTGAGAGAACTACCTTCCACAAAACTTAAAAGGGAAGGATTTAACTACAAATAAGGTAAACCCATTTCTAATATAACTAAGCAAAATCACAGTACGAAACATAGATGCTTGATAATCTTGTTCTTTCCATAGAGAAAATGTTGGGTTGAAGATTCTAAAATATCTCACTATATGCACTAAGGCAAGGCCTACCAACATTGGGACAAAGCAAATATTATTGTTATTAACTCTATGAAACACTTCCAAAAGGAAGAGATTCAAAACATAAAAGTTCTATATTTTGACTGAAGATGCCATGTTTTGTTTAGCCTAATGTCAATATTTGGCTTTGGCACAACCATTGATAACCCTTAACAAGGTTATATGGCCTTGGACTAATTCTAGTGTTAGTGCCTCACTAAGCCATGAGAGACTACAATCCAAATTTAATGAAGACACTAGTAGGAAAAAGGAATTTAGTCTTATCTAAGATTAGCCTATTGAGATAAGCTAGATGAAATTCCTCTTTCAAGGTTAGCCAATGTTTCAAGTCTTTGGTCTAAAAGTAACATATTCGTTATCATTTGCAAGTCTCACTTGAGGCTTGTTATTGAATAGGTCCATATGTCACCACCATAGGATATGATCATTGAAAGAGACCCTGACCAAAGTGAATCTACTTCCCAATATAAATTAAATTTAACGGCCTGCCAAGCCTTCCATATGCTTTTGCCCACCAAGAAGTGCCCTAAGAAATGCAATGTCGAAGAACATTTTTCTAGTTCTCATTGCCATAAATAGCTAAAATGATCCATTTTGCACAAAGAGAATGCCCCTATGTGTGTGTGGATAATTCCAAGCCCACCCCAATCCCTTGGTAGGTAACATAGATTCTGATGTAGAGGGTGAACCCTAAATTAACTTGAATATAGGCCTAAAGGAAAATTATAAGGATCTTCCCTATTCTTTAGTAGGAACTCTAGGAAGAAACCTAATATGAGGAGTAATAAACATGGGTTACTAAAAACACCTTGGTACAAATCCAAAATGTCAACAATAAAAGAAAGTAGATAAAAAAATACATTTATCAATCTTACCTTAGTTTTCTTTTTTTAATCGCCGCTCCTTAGAGTTCCTTAGGGGAAGTCTTATAGGTAAATGGGAACCCTACAAATTTAAAAATATGAGCTAGTTGAATCCATGATCAACCTTACTCTACCAATCAATTAATTAGTTCACTTTTATTTTGGAAATAACATGGAATCCTTTACTTCTTGATTGTGGATCAAGAGGCCTCACCCAAAAAGAAATTGTTAGTGTTATGTATTAAACTCTTTCCCTCTGAAAGGTCGAGAAGGAATCATCAACAAACTACCAATTTATCATTTTCCTTTCATTAAGCCTGAGTAATAATTAATCTTTGAGCCATTATATTACGGATAAGATAGTCAATGCCAACTTTGACTACAATTGCATACAAAGCAAGTGCTACAAGACAACCTTGTCTAATCAATCTAGAATAACAATCATATTTGGCATAATTGATGAGAAGAGGGGTTGAGACCTTTGAAAATAAGATCCCAATTGCATACCTAAAGTGATTTCCAAAACCAAGAGTCTTAAATGGGGAAAAAAATTAACCACTCCACCTTGTCATATTCTTTTAAAAAACCTAACTTAATAACAAGGAATTTAAACAAGGCATATTACCCATTCCATCCTTCCCTGAACTATAATAACATTGTCAATGGTGAATCTACTGTAAATAAAACCACTTTTCTCTATTGGTATAATCACTAGGAGTATTTGTTTGATTCTCAAAGCCATGGCTTTAGATAGAATTTTATAAGAAGCATTAAGAAGAGTAGTGGGCCTCCAATTAGAATTTTGTTCATAATCACCTATTTTGGGAATACGCATGATCAGGACCCTGTGAATATGTTCTCTAAGACATTGTTTTTCTAGTGCTTCTTCATAGTCTTGGGGTAAGTTTGGACACACAAAGTCCCATGTCGACTTATAGAACTCACACAAGAAGCCATAAACTCAAGGTGAGTTGTCCCCAACCATCTCCTTTAGAGAAGTGGTCAACTCATCCAATGCTAGCTCCTCCTCATATTTCTTCATTATCAAGAGAAAACATAAAAGGGTAAAATCAAGACACATGTGCATGCCCTTTATCCTATCGTTAGTGATCCCATGGATTGGAAGATGATACAATAATGAGACGCATTTTCGCTTTTAATTTCTTCAAGATTAGTTAGGTTTGCATCCATGTGATCTTCTCAAATGCTTCTTTGGCGGCTATTTATTTAAATAAAATTTTGGTTGATGCATCATCAAACTTAATCCAATGAATGTTGGCTCATAAATAAGCCCCTTGAGCCCATATAATAGTCTATATTCTTAGAAATTGTTTGAGCTTGGTGGCTCAACCCTACACTTAATCTATTAAAAGAGGTAAGTTAAAAATGTTCAATTAATCTCTTTAATATCTTATTTTACAATTTTGTGTTATTTTCCCCTTATTGTGGCTATTTGTCTCCCATATTCCTTGAGAAAAACAATAATTTAATTAAGCGCATCTCCCCACCATGTAATCCAACCTTAAGAACCTTGTGGTCTAAGAAGAAGGTCGTCTTCTAATTGGGTCTTCTAAACATATGTAGCTAATTCCCCATGAGATGGACAAAGAGGTAAATGAATGGTTAAAAAAGTAGCTTCCCAGTGACTTAATAATGCAACGCTTGTTCAAAATTGGGAGGATTTCATCTTATTAACATATTTCCATTACATGATAATTACTTGTGAGATTGTTAGTAGTTTTATTATTATGTTTTTTTTCATCAAGCAATTACCAAAAAACATGAAGATCACAAAAGACAATAAAACACAAAATATAGGCTCCAAGCTAGGGAAAAACCCCTCCAAGGAGAAAACCTAGAAAAAATCTCTTCTTATAGAATCAAATCAAATGAGATATCCAAGACACATAACCACAAAAATTTCCACCTCTAGATGCCAAGTCAACCTTCCTTCCTTCCAACAAATTATCAACAAGAGACCAACAATAAGATATATATCAAGGTAGATCATCCAAAAACCCTAGCTCCAAGAAGAAATCCTTTCCCCTTTATATTTTCTATCTTCTCTAGATATTTCAAATCAAAGACATCCAAGTGTGTGTCCAAATGAGCTTCATCCATCCTCTATTTATATAGTTTATAGGGGTGCGAATAGACATGTCCATTGGGGCAAGGCCGACTTGACATGTAGGATGACTTGGCATCTAGAGGGGTTTCTATCCCAAAATTTACATTTAAAATTTCATTTCCATTTTCTTTTACAATAGGTCGAAAATAGGACTTTGACTCTTTGACTCAAAAACCTAGAAGAATGAAGAACATGCTTATCTAGAAAATAATAATAATTTTCCGTTTTCTTTTCTTTGCTTTTTACATAAAATACACAATGGTACAAATTATGAAGACCGAAACTAGTTACATTTTTCAACACTCCCTCTTAACTAGGGAGGTATTCACAATGTATACGCCTAGTACATGGATACTCTGAAACTGAAATATTCTCATAAGAAGCGTTGGGTTGGTAAGCCATCTATAAGCATCAACATCATTACCAACACTTTCATTGAGGCCTAACTTGACAAGATCAACTTCATTCAAGAGCATTACGTTGGGAGGCTTTACATGAGATACTGCACTACCTCTAAGGCACATACCCCATCTGAATGTTCACTGAGTATGTCCTTTTAGGACTATTCTTATCTTGTATTTCCCAAATCCTCAAAGAATATCGATCCTCTTCGACCACTCTTATCTTGGATACTTGTTCTATCCTCAAAGAGTGTCTGCACCTTTACTATCTTGGGTTTCCTATCCTCAAGGAAACCACAGATGCTTATCCAATCCTCCACCATTCTCCCTCCATGACCTTCACTTATACTTACAGTTGTTAGTCTCGGTCGAGTGCATGACACATGAACAAGAGAATGCACATGCGATGTTTATCATCACTCCCTCTCAACTAGAGAGGAGATCCCAATCTTCCTTTCATTTGGGAAGTTATAGCCACACGCTCTCTAGCCTTTCTTCATAAATGTATCAACTACTAGTTCTTCATGGAGACAGTTGCATGAATTCCTCTTTCATTTGCATCTCATTATGTCGAGATTTCTTCCTTCCTAGGACATCTAGATCCATCATTTTTATTTCAATCTTTTGATAGGGTTCAGGCCATCAACCTTTCACATCACTTTCTTTTTGTCATCATCAATAAAGGCATTATATTGAGCCTTTTCAAACTTCAAGCTATCGTAGCTCCCTCATGAAAGTGATCTTTGTTGATGAACATCAAGTTATCTTCTTTCACTACTACCTTTCAATACCAAGGTGATAATGTGAACACATTTAATTTCCAAAACCATATACCCAATTCATGTATTCATTGAATTGAATTTAGCACCCATAGTTGAATTTTCCTCAACTATCATCATTCATTCCTGCAATATCTTACTAGGTAGAAAAACAATATTTTAACCAGATAACCAATATCAAAAATGTTAAATATCAAACTTACCATGCCATGATGGCCCTTTCGATAAAAGCATTAGCTTAATTGAGTTCTTCGAGATCAACACCATTTTGCATGATTCATCTCCATATATATCTTCCTCCATACAGTCATCAAAGTGCCCACGAATCGAGCTTAGTTACCAAGATGTAATATCTTCCTTGGAGTTGTCATTATTAACTCCCTTTCTTTCTTTTAGATACTATACTTGATGTTGATCAACATTATCATGTTTGCCATAATTTTTTGTGACGGAGTCTTCATCTAAATCATATCAAACTCCTCATTCCAAGCATATGGAAGACTTCTTATGCTCTTATAACCAACTCTTTTTGCAAACTTCTTATAGATACGAATTCTACCTTCTTTCTTACACATGCCTATTTAGTCATCTTTCCTTGAATGAGGTTACTTCTATCCTTAGAAAGACTTCAATTATGCCCTTCAAGTTGCAACACGATCATATGCATGCCTTCATCCCTCCAGATGGAATATACTTAGTCATGTCATAATGCTTCTTCCAAGAACCTTTCCTAAATGATGATTCTCATCGGAGGATCTTGGTGATCCTTTTTGCAAATGACTACCTCTAACATTTAGAAAATATTTGAATGAATAGTGATATGCAAGATGATTCAAATCTTCTCATTCATGTCATCTAGATTACTATTTCCAAAGAAACTTAATCATGATGCCATGTTTCATAACAACAAAGACTCTTTTAGAAATTGCAACGATGCATACTTACTCTCTTAATCATCAAACAATTCCTTCATGGTCCTTACAGTTCCCTCCTTCCATCATGCTCATCATTTTGAAGTAATCAACAAGCATGAGTGTCGTTATCCTTCTTATCTTGCTTCCTTTGTGTACCTGCAATTTTTACCAACAAGTACAACCAAGCAAAAAACACAAAGATAGGAGCATGATGTCAATATTGTCAATCTAGGGTTCCATTGATTCTCTGAGGGTTCACCTCTAGGGTTTTAGATACAAACCCTTTTAGGGTTTTACTTTTAGCAAAAACATTATAGCCTTAGAGTTTTAATTCAATTCCAAGAATTTCTTCACTTTAACCTTTGCTAAAGTTTTACCATATACCATAGATTCTTCTTGAAAACCCTAGACATTAAAAACAAGAGTTTAGAAAAAATAATCAATTAGAATTAAGGTTTTTCACCCTATAATTTATGAACAATAGATACCAAAATCCTTCAAAAATGTAAGATCTATAAACCCTAGATTTTAGCATACAAAATATGCCGCAAAACCCTAATTACTTTAGGGAACCAACCTTTCTAATGACTATTGACATAGAAATAAAAAATATACATACCTCTTTCCATGCATGCTTTCCAAAGATCCGGTCCTTCTATATTTCTTCAACACAAGTGATTCAAATAGCTTTGACCAAAACTGCTTAAAGCATAAACTTCTCGATTCATAGAGCCGATTTTAAACCTTTAATCATCGGCCGATCAATTATCTTTCAAAGCTTTATTTCGATTTTATGGATCTCATCATTTCTTGATCACACTTTTGGAGATGATCCATACTACTGTTCATTAATTATCGTTTTTAACAATAGTTAAGCCATTCAACACTGTCTTTGTGATATGAAGGCCATATGAAGGCCATCCGGTCATAGTCATATATGATACAATCATGTTTCTTACATATGCCTTCATGACGTTGATTGTTCATCAAGTTTGAACGAACAGAAACAATCGCAAGGATATTTATACAATCTTCAGGAAGTCAACTTTTCGCAGTATTCTATTCACAGTTGCTATATATCATTGTTAACATTTCTTTAACAAATGTAATAACTTCTTCTAGTCGACACCCATGCTTTATAATCCATCATCGTCATAGATCCCTATCACAGATTATCCATAAGACCTTATTATTGTCTTATTGTTTTCAATGATCCTATCAAACACATTGATGCAAGCCAATTCAGAGTAAGTCATCTTTCACACATTTTTGTATCCGAACTGTATGCAAACTATAGTAGTTTAGGCGAACAGCTGTGTATAAATTGTGATGCCACAGATTGTGTGAGCCTCCGAGGTTATACGAAAGTCAAACAAGCCTTTAATATTTAGCCATGAATGCGAGTTTTTAGGATCGAGCCACTATAAAAATGTGAAGAGGTCCGTGGAGAAATTAAGTGTGAGTCTATTCGATCTCAGATGTGGGCATCCGAGTTGCCTATGATTTCATTCAATCCACTGGACCTGAGTAGCCAGACTCGGTAATTCCACAGTAATATGGTACCACTTCTACTCCAATACGAAATAGTGAATATCATAACGTGCAATAATTTTAGCGTAGATGTATCATAACGTGCAATAATTTTAGCGTAGATGTATTTTAGCGTTATGAAATAGTGAATATCATAACGTGCAATAATTTTAGCGTAGATGTCCAGAATTGCATACTTCTGTGTACCGATGCTTGGAGTAATGTAACAATGCCAAAAGTGTTGATAACTATCCAAATGCAAGCCATTTATAGAGCGACAACATTATTTAGTGCAAATTCGAGCTAGACGAGCGACAAAGATAGACTTCTGCATCACTACTGAGATTCGTCCAATAGAGATTTCGATAGGATGCCAACAGGGTGATCTTCAGGCCTCCTTCCTCAAGCCTTAGCTCTGATATCATGTTGAAAATCCGGAAGATTTCATCTTATTAACATATTTCTTTTGTATGATAATCATTTCCATTACATGATAATTATTTGTGAGACTATTAGCAATTTATTATTATGTTTTTTTATTTTTATTTTTTTCATCAAACAATTATTATAAAACATGAAGATTATAGAAAACAAGATATAGGATTCAACCCAGGGAAAAAACCCACAAAAATTATCTTCTTATAGAATCTGATCAAATGAGATATCCAAGGCCCATAACTACATAAATTTCCACCTCTAGATGCCAAGCCAAACCTTCTTTCCTTCCAATAGATTCAACAACAAGAGGCCAACAACGAGAGATATATCAACCATGAACCCTAGCTCTAAGAAGAAACCCTTTGCTTCCAAATTTCAGCCTCCTTTATCTCTTTTATCTTATTTCAGATCAAAGACATCCAAGTGTGTGTTCAAACGAGCTCCTTTCATCTTCTATTTATACAGTTTAGAGAGGTGTGAATAGACATGTCCATTGGGGCAAGACCAACATGACATGTAGGCTAACTTGGCATCTAGAGGGGTTTCTATCCCAAAATTTACATTTAATTTTGTTTTGTCCATTTTCTTTTACAATAGGTCCAAAATAGGGCTTTGACTCTTTGACTCAAAAACCTAGAAGGATGGAGAACATTTTTATCTAGAAAATAATACTGATTTTTCTTTTTATTTTCTTTTGCTTTTTACATAAAATACATAATGGTACAAATTATGAAGACCGAAACTAGTTACATTTTTCAACAACCCCTCAGATATTATAAAAAGGAAAATACTTTTCTCCAAGAATATGGCTCTATTAATTTTCTTCATCATTATCTAATGGTATCTTCAAAATTTTGATTAGGTTAACCATAACTTAAATGGATCATTTTCTTGAACTAATTAGAGTCGTGTGAGCTTAGTCTTTTGTTAATGTCACTTCGATCCATCCTTTATCCCTCAAGGATTCTCACGTCTACCAAGGCTAATTTCATGGAAAACCAAAAGTGTGAAGGTATATATATTATTATCCATCTATCTAATTTAGAATTTCAAAATCATTCTATAGTCAAATGTGAATTCAATCATCAAGATTACATCTCCTTGATCATTTAGGACATTCTTTAACATCTAGATTTATTTGTGAATGAACTAATGAAGGCGGTGATCTAGCCCTTTAGCCACCCATTTAAGAGTTAGTGGCCTAAGAAGAGTGAGGGTATCTTTCCTTCCCTCATGCACTACCTGGGTGCTACCCCTAGGCCTAAGGCTTGACTTATTGAGATTCCTATACAAGAATAATTTTGACAATCTAATAGTACTATTTGACAACCTCGACCACCCATCTTCTATCAAGACATTGTTATCCTAAGTACCGGGTACAAATGCATCTTTAGGAGAAGAAATTTTTCCTTTAACCATAAAGAGACAATCCTCAATTCAATGATCAAGGCTTTGACACCTAAAATAGGTGTTTGGGAGATTGATGCACTTAACAAATTGATGAAACACTATGTCTCAACCTAGATATAAATAAAATACTTAAGGTTTTTCAACAAGGTAAGCCTAAGGTAGGCCCTCTTCTGTGGCCTAGGTTTGTGTTGACAGTGCAAAACCCGCCAACATATAGGGGATCTCCCAGACATGAAGTCCCAATTAGACCTCACACCATTTGGTATAGGAGTCCCATTCGGGAATATGGCCCAGCTTCCATTGACTTAAATATTTTCCTAAGATGCAGCTGTTAGCATAAGAGAGCAATGCACATGTACTTTTGAATTAGCAAGTGAGTATGCCTTATGAAATGTTCAATTGTAATCTGTATCAAGGTTCTTGCACTAGAAGGGAAAAAAAGTGAGCCTTTAGAAGAGAAGTATTAGTACTAATCTAATAAATATATACACACATACATATGAAAGAATCATTAGCCATCAAGCGAAATAGTTCACATAGATGCAACATTCATGAAAACAAATACAACACATATTCAATTAGTTCCATTTCTTCAGTACATATGAATGCATACATATACCACAAACATCCAAAGAATAGTCCTAAAATATTCATAATATACACATGAAAATGTGTTGGCTCAAATAGCTTCAAATATTAGGTGAAATTTCCAAGATACATTAATACAATGAACATCACTAGCTCCAATAGTGGAGCGTTAACCCACTACTTGCTCTCCAAAAGAACTATCTTCCTCTCTAATGCTTGGATGGAGAAGCCAAGGTTAAAAGCTGTCCCTTTGAGTAATGAGGCCTATTTTATAACAAGAGGAATGACTTTCCTATTCCCATGACTCATGAACTTCCTCATGACTCTTAACTTCTAATGTGACCTTTGGACTTCTAACTTTTGGACTTCTATATGACTTTTGGACTTCTCCATGTGGCTCTTTGTCCATGCATGACTCTTGGACTTACACATTTTTACATTTACAATATTTTCCATAGTTACTTCATCATGTGATTCCAACATGATAAGTCAGTAACATTGATGACTTGGACTCATGGTTACTTGTCAATGAGGTTCTTTGATAAGTGACAACATTGCCACTATGTCAATACCCGTAATAGATCTTGCATTGTTGTTTCTATCTACCCTCCAAAGGGTCTATAGAGATCTTGGAATCTTCATGAGTCACTTTGATCATCAGGATCCATTTTTCTTTCAATTGTTGCAACATGGTGCCATTATCTTTAGGATGCTTCCTTGGGAAACCATTCTCTTCAAATATCCTCACAGATCTTTGTCACGCTTCATTGAAAAACTACAGATCTAGATCACTCATGGAAAGCAAACATTAGCCTGAAAATATCCTATTTTATCATGTTTCATGCAAAATTTATGCTTGTGGATCTACAATGCACCAAAGGGGAGAGAGAGAAGGTTTTGGGTGTAGGGCGCACTTGTAAGGAACAAGGAGGGGCTTCATTGACTATTGTTGATGTGTTTTGTCCTCAACTGGAGGAGGAGGAGGCCTAATGAGCACATGGCGCAACTTCAAGGGACAATGAATCATGACTATTCATTGATGATGCCTTGTGCTCTTGGAAGGAAGAGCCAAGGCCACAAAGAGGCTATAGGGCACAACAATAAGGCACAAGGAAGGGGCCACTGCCCACTGAGAGTGAACAATGCACTCAACTTGGAGGTTGGGGCTAGGCTTGGTGCAAGGAGTAGGAGTAAGCAACAAGGAAGGGTCTTAATGACTGAGAGTGCATTGTGCACTGGAGGAAGGATTTCTAGGTGTAGGGCATAGTAAAAACTGACAAGGGGAGATCCACTAAGCCTTGAGAGTGTGCAATGCACTCTCCTAGATTAGAGGGATAGCTTGCAAAGTCATAAATTTGTCTAAGTCTGGGAGGGGGAAACCCTGAAAAACACACTAAGTTAGAAGTAAAAGCAAGTGCAACACATATCAAATCATCGATAAAACTTATATAGGGTCCTAGACTAAGAATTATACATCAAAACGCCAGTTTACAAACATTCTCCAAGTAGAATAGACAAACTATGTGTAGTTGCGACTAAAAGTGTCTTTTTATGATTAGAAAGCATACTATGACCCTAAAGTGCACTATTATTTCTCTTGATGATGTGATGACACTTGTAAATCAACATGGACACTTAGAATATGTGTATAAACATGAAATGACACTTGACGACTAGAAGCGACACTTAACATGTTAGAAAGTAGGCCTCAAAATTTGAAAATAGCAAAATTTTGCAGAGTGTTGTAGCAACGATAACACTTGGAAAACTAGACGAACTTCAACTTCTATGTCTAGGAATAGTTTGTATCAAAGGATAAGCCCTTTAGGATGTATTGATTCACCAAGGGGTTTTCCTTGGCTTCCCCACTCAAACTGGTTATAGATGTGGTACCCTCATTTCCTTTCTTGGTTTCACACGCAAGAAAATTTGTCGTTTCACCATTGTTTTGATCCAACATAAGGGTAGTATGTAATTACAAGTTAAAGATATTTAGAGTTTTATTTTTCATCTTTAGTGTTTCTTTGTTCCCAGTAGACCTGTCCAGTACCCCAGTCGAGTCACTATGGGAACACAAGCTTTGCTTCGCGTCCAGTGAGCATGTTCAGTACCCTGACGAAGTTACTTGCTTCACCTCCCCGTGCATGAATCATTTCTCTTCATCACCCTTTATTCATTTATATATGTAACTATGCTAAGGAACTTATTATTTCATGGGGTAGAAGAGGGATCCCAACTTACTAAGAGCAGAATAGGTTGTTCCTTTAGAGAAGGGTATATTTTCCTCTGATATAGGTTGACCAACCATTGGTTTTCCCCTTTCCCTTCTCCACTTGATTGGATTAGCATGAAGAACACCAAGTAATTCAATACCAAGTGAAGGAATGAGGATGCTAAGTAGATGCATGTGACATAGTTCTACTCAAATATTTCCTCTTGAATGTATCATATTATCTATATGGACATTATTTGACTTGAGGTACATCCCAAACAAAGAAGAATAACTAATAGATAACCAAGCATTGCAGTTGTCAAAATCCCTATTTGTTTCACCACATAATCCTTTTGAGCCATACATTCATACACATAGGTCTTATTTATGTACACCAACCAAACAATAAAAGGAAACAAAACATGGCAAAAAAAAAACAACAAAAACAAAGAAAGAAAATTGTACAAAAGGAACACAACCTGAGGTTGTTGTTGGCAATAGTGTTTAAGGTCTTATCCATTTATAGGAAGAGGTTCAGCCTTCCTATCTAAAGATTTGAACTTATATGAATGGTGGCCAAGTTCCTCAATCATGGTATAAGGCCTAATCCACAGGGGTTGAAACTTGGTGTGCTTGCCTTTGTTTTCGTGGGCTTTGTCCCACTTCAGTAGTAGGTCACTCATACTAAATTCTTTATTCACTATGGATTTGTTATCAAACCAACATTTTATTCTATTCTGATGGGTGGAAAAATTTTCTTTCACTTTGAGCCTTTCTTCCTCAAGCTGAAGAAGAGCGTTTATCCGAATTTGAACAAGGAGACAGAGTTTGCCTTGAGATTCTTGCAAAAGCTACAAGTTGGGAAGGTAAATGTTCAGTGGTAGGATAACCTCTTTTCAATATACAGGGAAGTATGGAGATGTTTTTAGCAAGGGTTTGGGAGTGACACAGTTAGCCCATAATGCATTCACCAAAGCATTGTGCCAATTCTTCTATTAAGAGAAAATGATTTTCTTGATAATGCGGACAAGGTTCTTATTGTAGACTCTACTAAATTGTTTCCCTATGGGTAATAATTAGATGCATGCTTCAAAACAATACCATATTCCAATGCAAACTCATAAAGCTTTAACGAAGAAAAACAAGTTGCATTATCAAAGATAAGCAATGTAGGAATGTTGAACTTGGTTAAGATGTTCTTTTTGAGAAATTGGATGACTTCCTGATCATCAAATCACCTTAATGGCACTGCTTCAGTCCACCGAGTAAAATAATCAGTTGCGGTTAGAATGTATTAGTGTTTCTTTGATAAATGAGGAAATATTTACCTATAACATCAAATCCCCATCGTTGGAATGGTTCTTCAACTTCTATGGGTAGCAATGTGGTCGTTGACTTTTGATCACGACCAACACACCTTTGACATATCAAGAACTTTTTGGCATAGGCATGAGCATCCTTGAATAATGTGGGCCATTAATAACCAACCCTCATAGCCTTATGTGTTGTAGTATATCCCGTGAAGTGTCCACTTGCTGGTCCATCATGCATATCCTTTAACACCCTTTCTAAATCTTGTTGCTCTAAGCAACTAAGAAAGACATCATTATGGTTCTTTCTAAATAACACACTATGCATTAGTTGGTATGATAAATATTTAAGACATTTTTCCCTCTTTTACTTATTCGATTTATGAGAATGCAAGGTGCCATGCTCTAAATATTGTCGTATATCCAAATAACAAGATGTGGTTGCACTTGTAGGAGGAACTTTCTCAATATTATACATTTATATTTATTGCTCCCACCCTGAAGTATCCTCTTTTGGTGAATCCATCGCTTCAGCTGCTAGTCAACAAAGACCATGGACTTTGACATTATGAACTAGCTTGAAATTAAGATCATATTCGTGTAGGTACATCATCCATTTTTCCCTCCTCTACCCCAACTCTTCCTATACAAAAAATGTTCTAACTATTGGATGAGCCACATAGATAATCATATGAACTTTCAGGAGATAAGGCCTAAAATTATTAACCGCTTTGTAAACTGCGTATGTATGCTTGTCAATAGCAGGATAATTCAATTATGACCCCTATAAACTAGCACTCATGAAAGATATAGGATTTTCTTTCCTTGATTATCTTTATGTTTCAATGTGGTTGCGATAGATGAATCAGAAGAGAAAGTGTATAGCAAGAAATCTCTACCGAAATCCAGGCTATATAAAGTTGGAGCCTCAGCTATGTCTTACTTGATGCGGACAAAAGCATATATTTACCTCTCATCCCATTTATATGTAGCATACTTCTTCATCATCTCATGTAGTGTTTGACAATCTATGCATAGTCAATGATGAACCTACGTAGGAAATTAATCTTCCCCAAGAAAGATTGCATTTCTTTCTTATTCACAGGAAAAGGGATCTAGGTAATAACCTTAACCCTTTCTGGGTCAATATTGATTCCATTCTTAGAGATTATGTGTGTTATAGGCCATTTTCTAGGCCTACAAACTAAATCCATCAACATCCATGAACACCTTGTCATCATCCCTAAACAAATCCCTAAGTAGACTCTCTGAAATCCCTAAGTTTCTAACCTTGAGTGCTTCATTCTAGTGCTTTTAGAGCCCAATGCAACTTGACCCTTTAGGGACTTATTGTAGCAGCTGCAACACCCTCCAAAAGTTTGGCCTGTATCCAATTTCAGAGCCTTGCTTGGGTTTTCCTTGATGTTTGCAAGCACCCAGGCTCATCCCATGAGCTCGTGTCGAGTCGTTACACCCTCTTTGCTTGATCGTTCACCGGTCATCTTTTAACATGTTGGTTGCAATGTCATGCTTGCAGTCTTGTTATGGCTATGTTCAAGGTCCATCTTTGTGTGTACAAGTTGTGTTCACTATGTAATCATCTATCACACCCACACACGAAGTCATATGCAATGTCACACAAGTGTCGTCACGGTTATTCAATAATCTATCTCAAGTGTCGCGCTTGTCGCTTGCACCCTTTGGCCAGTCACATTAAGCATATGTTGTCTTGTTGGTTCGAGATGTTTTGTCGTGAATTCATGTTGAGTGTGTGTTCGCAAGGTCATGTATACACGAGTTCACTCACTCACACACTTAACGATTTTTTCGAAGATCTGTCGACTGGACCACCCTTCATCATCTGGACCTCCACTGAGCTACACTGCAGTCTCAACCCTTAGTGACCAAGTACTATTGCCCAGAATTGCACAGAGTTGGAGGTTTCCTCCTATGCAGTTTGCACTTCATAATCCTGGAATCGACTCAGTTGGCTGTCACCCAGAATGGTTCATGTGTTGCCCAAGAATCTATATGAATAGGTGTTGCTTGCAAGCCTATCCATCAAGCCTCTTGTTGGTTAACCAGAGAATTTAACTAGGCAGTGACCCCAGGCTTCACTCCTCCTAAACATCGTGTAGAAGCTGTCAGCGTCCTGCACTGACTGAAGAAATTGTGTAGACAAGAGGGACAGGCACCCGCTGTCTGTCACTGCCCTATCTTTGAAATGTGCAATTCTGTCAGTCAGTCCCCCTACCAGCTGGACTGTTGCTCCTCCTAAAAATTGTGCAATTTTCTTGGACTGTCCACCAGCTGCTCGACACCCCGCTCAGCCTAGAAACTATGTAGACATGTCTTACACGATTGTCTCTAAGTTTTGCGCAATTTTGGCCAGCAAACTCCAGCAGCCCACTCCCAACCTCCTCTAAAAATCTACCCAGTTTTCACTGCCAATGCTCTCTGTTGCCCGCACTACCTTCCCGGGAAAAATTGCGCAGTTCTTCCTCCTAGCTGAGCTATATTCCATAGAATGTCACTATTGTTCTAGACTGCTCGACCCAACCTCTCAGTGACCTCTACATAGTTTTTCTTGACAGTGCCTTGGAGCCCCGCATCCCAGCCCGAAATGTGCTTTGCGCAATTTTAGAGCCTTGTCCTCTCTCCCAACCACCTGCACCCAAAAGTGAAAGATGATGCATCATGGTAGACTAGGGGACTTTTGGATTTGATGTTGTCTCATCATGAGTGATTGCAGATACAAGTACATGGATGAGACATGGCGTGATGACGACCAAGATGAACAAGGAGCGCATGCTAGGAGACTTGTTCATGAACAGATGAATACATGAATCATGCCAAGTACAAGCGAAGGGGATACATGCACATGTAACATCAAGCAAACACCAAGACCATCGAAGACTCTGCACACCTTGTCATGCAGAGGTGAAGCCGTGATACACCAAGAGCACACTAATCATTCAGTAGCACTACAACTCGACATGGACACCAACATCAGCATGAACATACCAACATTGTCATGTCGATTCATGTCATGAGTCATCTCGGCCACATCACTAGTGTGGGACATACTGTTGTAATTAATGTAATGTAGCATGGAATTCCAAGAGACCCACATATGAAGTTGAAGAGTCATGTAAGTCAAATAGTCATGAGGGAAGTTGAAGAGTCACAAGGGTTAGTTTCAACCTTGGCTATATACACCCCTCATTTGTACATGCAAAAGATTTTTCACCTTGGCTCCTCCCACATAGCCTTAAGATTTTGTAGTCCTTTCTTTGAAGAGCGAGCAGTGGCTCCAATGCCCCACTATCGAGGTTAGTGATGTATGGTATATGAATGTGTCTTGGAATTTTTGCTTAATTTAGAAGCATGTTAATAGGCCAGCACATTTTCACACATGTATTGTATTCGTTTGTAAGACTATTCTTTGGAAGCTTGTAATGCATGTTTCTTTAACCTGTATTAAGATAGTTGAACTATTTCAGTTGTTTTAGTGCATATACTATTGGAAATGTGTTGTATCATTTGTTAACATTGTCTCGCCCGTGTGGACTACTCATTGGACACTCGACAGTTTCATCCTTGCAAACTTGTTATAACGATCGTCACACTCGTGTGGAATATTTTGCTAGGTGTTGTACGTGCTATCTGTTCACTTTGTGTTTGTGACTTCCACATCCGTGTGGACTACTCTGTCGGAAGATGTGCATGTCTTGTTGTGTTGTGTGTCTCTAACTAAGTTGGGACTATTCCCTTTCGACTTGAGATTCACTCTCACCCTCTCCCTCTGTAGTGAAAGAACTTAGACACAAGTTACACTAAGCACTCACCAGCCACACGAACCTCGCAGTTTGAAGACTAAGTATACCACTCTCATGTGCTGACAAGAAAGAGATAAGGCATATCTTTAAGATAATGGGAACTGGGCCATCATACCGGATGGGACTCCTACACCAAACTTTGTGAGGTTTAGTTGGGACTTCACACCAGGGAGATCCCCTGAATGTTGGTGGGTCCAACATTGTCAACATTTCTGGCACTAGAAAGAGGGTTGCCAATTGTTTATGGTTGAATGTCCTCTCACCCCCACTCATCAATCATCTGGTTAAGGCAGTAAATCACACTCCCTCTGACATACGCGCAACTCTAAAGTTGGTTACTCCTCACCTCCTAGATGTGAAAATGAAATTTCATATCAGCACCTACGCTCTATCGTCCCATCACCCGTCAATTTTCCAAAGCAGTCAAACTGATCCCAAGAATACAAGATTTTCCATATGCATCAAAGAAGCCAAAGACTTCTCCCACAAGAGTTGTTGTCTCATCAGTGGAAGAAGAAGTTATTTCCATGCTCAAAGGTTTGGCAGAAGTTGTTGTGAACAAAGAGGAACCTCTAGTCTCCTAATAGGGAGAACAGGACACTCTCGTGATCTTGGGCTTAGGCTTCAGTATAGGAGACAAAGGGGAAGGAAATGGAGGAGGTGGAGGCAGAGATGAACCAACATACTTAGAGGTGGAACCATCAGATTATGAAGAAGAGGAGGAGGACGAAGAAGAAGAAGACATGGCTGACCAAAACTTGGAATGGATGACTCAGGGACCATGGGCTCTCCCAGATGCTTTGCACAGGGTGCCAAAGCATTCAAAGAGGATGTTGACAAAGTATGACCATGAAAAAATAGTTAAAGCAGAAGACTTCTTGGATAACTTCTACCTGCAACTGCAGATACTCGAGGTACGACATGATGATGTTGCATGCAGATTGTTTTTGTGTAACTTGGATGGTCGAACAACCATATGGTATCACAACCTTCCTGTCAATTCCATCTAGAACTTGGGTATGTTCAAAAGAATGTTTTTGGAAAAATTTGTTGATGACAAGACCTGTGCCATGTTGCTCAAACTGTAGGGTAGTCTGAAGACAAAGTCAAAGGAGAAAGTGAAATATCTTAATCAGAGGTTTTTACGCGTATTGAACAAGTTTGTAGAAGATACAAAACCTCATGACTCCATCACTGTCGACTATTACATGTCTACACTTCCAACCAGTATTGTGTAGTTCGTCAATTGAGCTATGAAACCAACATTACTTGAAAATTGAGAAGAGGTTGGTGGTGCACTAAGATGTCTTTTTACAGGAAATCTTAATTCCTACATTAATCATCAATCCAAGGTAAGTCTTTTTATCTCAAGAGTGTCAACACTATATGTGCAATGAATTCAGAGGTTATCTAATGATAAATCTTTGCAGTCACTAATAATTATTTCTTCAATTCACTCCAAACAATTTTGAAATAAATAAATATGGAGGAAGTAACTCTTGAAAGCACCCTTAACACACTCTGCAACTCTATTTAACTTATTCCAAAATCAAATGAATCTGAATGTAAGTACAAAGAATCACACTCAACCATCTTCAAATAGAATTAAGACTAACTCACTCAATCAAGAAAGAGAACTATAACAACTAAACAACAATGATAATATATAGCAAATCCGAATTGAACAACAAATCTCAATTGAACGGCAATTGATAATTGAACAACAAGAGAGCATATAATGATAATGATATCTAAACAACAAATGATTTATATAAGCAATTTATGGAAATTGATTAATGCTATCTCTAAGATCTATGATAATATAGCTCAGAATGAACAACAATATACTACTGAGACTAACATAACCAATCCAATCAAAGCGTTACTCAAATATATCACACAGGTAAGTTTGAATCTAAATGAATAGCAATATGAATCACAATCGTCAATCTTCACAAATAAGCAAAATGATATTAACTTAACATGAACAATCAGTAACGACTAAATAGAAAAGATTATAACACAAGAAAGCAGTATAACTTCTCTTGACTGGGCCTAGAGTAGCCAGAAGTCTCCGCTAAGAAATACTCAGAATATAAGGATGGATCAAATGCAGTCTTTCTTCATTAAAATAAGAAACATGGTTACAACATCATCGAGATAATAATATTATATGTCTCAAAAGAATAATTACAAGTTATGAAATTCTGAACTCTGTGCAGTTTTTCCTTTCGACCTTATATATTACATTTAGAAAATAAATAGATAAAAGTGAATCCTCAAGATCAGGGGATCGTGAGGATT
Source organism: Pinus taeda (assembly GCA_000404065.3). Lineage (NCBI taxonomy): Eukaryota > Viridiplantae > Streptophyta > Pinopsida > Pinales > Pinaceae > Pinus > Pinus taeda. The sequence goes on from APFE031069560.1 coordinate 328,751, forward strand.
TCGCTATACATAATCTGATTCTGTCATGAAATAACATCAGTTTGCCTGGTCTCTCGTTGCCTTGCCTACCTCAGATGTTGTCTTTTCCCTTTTACGGCCTGATGTTACTTTGTCGATTGAACAACTATTGTTCAATCCGTGTCTTCTACATATAAAGATAACAAAAAGTCATTTTCTCGTGCTAGATTTATCTAATTTGTTACCAAGTGCTTTTACCCAACTTTAGTTTTTATTTCCTTTACTTTGATCCATAAACAAAGATAATCATGTGATGATAAATGTTGAATAAAGCTATTTACGAAGAGAAAACTTACCTTTTTCCTGACCCAACATACTCCCCAACTTACCTTGTTTCATGTCCTCATGCAATTAAATAGTTGATGTGTAGCTGAGTTAGGGAATAGGCAAGATATGCTTCACCTTATAATTTTTGAAGCCATTTTTCTTCTTTAGTATAGAAAAAGCCTGGGTAACGTCTTGATCCTTCAAGGTGTAGTCACAACGATACTTCTCTGGAGGATACCATATGATTGGAGTCCTATATTTACATCCTATCCATTCAGGCCCCATGGTTAAGACCATGTTACTATACTTGTAGAAACAAGAGGAGGCAACTTTAAAGTTCTGATATCCAAATGGTCTCGATTTATAATAGTAATGTTGGAGACCTCCCACCTTTGTCTGGTTGCAGTCAAAGATTCCTCCTTAATCTCTTGGAAGTACTCCTTTCCATCTTGTAAAATATCCATGTGAAATGGCCCCAGTTGGCCCACAATACCATCCCACTTCATGAATTACTTGTGTATGACTGAGAGATGCAGGGGTTTGGTTAGTTCCCCTCTCACCCATAGGTTGATTCCTTCTTCACGCTTCCTGAAAGTATTGTGAGCCTTGGCCCACTTGAGTTGAATAGTGGCAAAAGAGAGAAATTCCTGGAGTTGTACATCCCCTATAAAGGGGCCAGGGTTATTATCTATGTCATCTTCGAGAAAGAAATTGTGCATATAAAGTTCACAAAGGAGACGTTGTACCTGCTCATTCTGTTCTCTAAAGCACTTGACAAAATCAGGGGTAGTCTTAATTTCCACAAACTTCCCATCCTTAACAACTTTGACTTTCAGCAAGAGGTATCTCTCCAAGAGGAATAAGGCATAATTTATAGCAGGGGCTCTGCATGACAGGGTGTCTGAATAAAGAGAGAAGACAATTTCCAATTGCTCTTTAGCCTTTTGTAATTTGTCTCGTGCTTTCTCAACCTTTTCCTATTCAACCTTGTACTAAGAAAAGGTCTCATCCTTAGTCACTCTAAGTGCCTCAAACATTTTATTTAACTCTTAATGTATCCGTAGGGGCACTACCTCCTCCTTATACTGGGCTAATTCTTGCTAAAGCTTCAGTAGTTCATTCTGCAATCCGCTAATAAATGCCTCCCTTACTAGGGGAATATAAGCAAGTGTCTCCTCTATTTGGGTTTCTCCATCCTAGGTCTCCATGGGATCAGTCTGAACAATAGCTTCAACTGCCTCTTGAATCATGCAATGACCAATTTTAATGTCCTCTTCAGCATCTGTTTGAACAACATCATTCATGGTAGGGTAGTCTGTTTAGGTCTCCTGTGAGAAAACACAAGGGTCTTCAGTCTGTAATTCAGTGTCTTCTACAAGACATGGCTCTGTCTGAGTTTCCTGTGGACAGGACAAAGGATCCTCAATTTGGGTTTCAACATCCTTTCCAGAACAATGTTATGTCTGTGTGCCTGTGGTTTCTTTTTCTACTTTCAAATTCTTGGATCTAATGGCTTCTTTTAACCATTGCCTTAGCTGCCCAATTATTGTCTTTTGTTTTCTATACTTCTTAAGCATTTTTTATTTCTCAATAGGAAAAGTATAAAAGGAGGCTTGGGGTTAGTTGGATAATGCAGAGAGAGAAAGAGAAACACTTGAGCTAGATCGAAATTATGGGGTGTGGTTTGCTGAGAATTTCAGAGTGAGCTTCTAGTGCAGAGAGGGGTAATTCGGTAGCGGGAATTTTGTCCAAGGCCAAGAATACATAACAGAGAGGCAGAGCGGTACCAGGGAGAGACAACGCAGCTCCAGGAGGGTGACGCAGAAGCTAGAGGGGCTAACGCAGTCACACAGAGGCAACGTTGGGGTTTTTATGAGGTAGATTAGGCATCATTTTAGAAAAATCATTTTTTGAGTCGGGAAGACTCACTGGGAGGGTGATTAAGCTCCTAGAGGAGGTGACGCAGTTCTAGCACAGAGTTGGGAGTAGCCACCGCTAGACAACACTAGGGACATCACAGTCACTTGTGGGGTTTGTTCATCCAGTTGCTAGATTCGCCAAAATATCTGTCTCCGGATAGAGGTACTTGTGATGGGTTTATTCTTTATTGGGTGAGCCGGATTTGGCACCCTAGTTGTATTCATAAATCTGCTTAAGAATAAAACCCTCATATCTACTACACGAGTTTTCCCACATTTGGTTTTTCCTGGGACATTTAGTCCAAAAATAAGTGTGTCCTTTGCATGGTTTTCTCATTTATTTTTCAATACTTGATCTGTATATTGGTGTAGGCTGCATTGTAGTTAATTCGATATTTGTTGTAGCACATGACAAGTAAATTGTTTAATCGAATTAATAATTAGAAGAATTAACATCAGTTATTGCAGTAGGAATTGGGTAACCGATTTTTCACAAGCTATTCGTTATTTTCCATTAATTAATGAACTGAAGACAAATAAGTTGCATCAGTTAGATGAATAGTTTCCAGTTATATCAATCATGGATTATTCACAACCATCATTGCTCTATATCATCATAGAAAGTCCTATCCCAACATCACATCAAAGTCATCCATCTCCATGGCCGTGAAGTCAAGAGATCCACTCCAATCTTCAATATAAACTAGCACATCAACAACCAATCCACTCACTGGTCTACCCTTGGAGTTCACTGACTTTACCTCCACTTCATTGGAAGATACACTCTGCCCAATATCTCTCGCTAGACCTACTCTCAAGAAGTTATGCATGACCCTTGTCTCCATAAGTGCTTAGACAACCTTCCTAGTCCCATGGATATCCAAGTCCGCAAAACACAACCTATGTAACTGACCATTATTCTCCCCTATAACACTAATACTCATAGGAAAACCAAAACATGTAGACATACCTTCGGATTCACATACTTCCATCATGTTGTTGCACCTTCTTGCTGCTTCTTCCTGGTAACAAAATTTGATACCATTTGTCATGCGCTTAGGGCATCCACATGAGTCAAGGCATGTTAGGTCCCATGTGCATGTGACACTGGCAAGGTTCATCGAAATGGCTTGAACAACTTATGACTAATTACTTCTAGACTAATTACTTCCAGACTATGTCTAATCTGACTCACAAAAACCCCAACGATGCCTCTGCGTGACTACGCCAGCCCCTCTAGCTTATGTGTCACCCTCTTGGAGCTACGTTGTCTCTCCCTAGTGCTTCTCTGCCTCTCTGTTATGTATTTTCAGCCTTGGAAAAAAGTCTCACTACCGAACTTCCCCTATCCGCAGTAGAAGCTCACTTTGAAATTCTCAGCAAACCATGCCCCATAATTTCGATCTAGCCCAAGTGCTGCTCTCTCTGTGTGTATTCTCAAACTGACCCCAAGCCTCCTTTCATACTTTTCCTGTTGAGAAACAAAAAATTCTTAAGAAGTATATAAAACAAAAGAGAATAATTTGGCAGCTAAAGGAACGAGGGACTTTAAACTACACTGCCAAAAGGAAGGTTGGGTGAAGAAAAGGGGCTAGGTGATGAATCTAGGCAAGGTGTAGAGGAGAGCTGCGACAAAGGTGTTGCGCTATGATGGCGGGTCCCGCACAGTTGGCCTAAAAAGTGACTGTTGGAAGCACTGTAGTTGATTGGATGGAGAATTTTCCATTGATAGGACCTGGGGGGGGCATTTATGGAGCTTGTATTTGGAAATATTCCGCCAAATGTGCATTAATGACCAGGAATTGGAGGGAATGGTTGGATTTGAATTCAAATTGGTCTATAAATATGGCATACTACTCTGCACTCGAACACTTTGTTTCCTGAGAGTTTTCCTTAATATTTTTCACCTTTCTTTGCACCAAGTAAAGGGATGTATGTCTGATCCAGATTGGGAGGAAATTCTTTCACAACTAGCATTCGTAAACTTACCTGAGTGATACTGTAACAACTTCCTTGAGAGAATGACTGCAACTCACCCTGAGACAGAGCCAGCCCAATCTGAGACAATGTCAACCCAATCTATACCTATAGGAGTGCCTACTACTGCACTTATGTCGCCAAGGTCTAAGCCATCTACTTCTACGAAGCAAAAGAAACCTCAACAAGCGTTGGTGCGGCAATCGGCGCATAAAAACCTAACAGAAATTCGTCAGAAAGGAAAAATGGATAAGTCCAAACAACCAACGAATCCATTGGACCTGGATGAGGTAGAACTATGCAGAGGAATACAAGAGATTGATGCAGAAGAGGTTGAATCGATAACTCAGTTGCTGAAGTATATCCCACCTCGAAAATCCACCACTAAAGTGTTGAAAGATCCGAACAATGCGAAGTTTATGGTTTCCACATCATTATTGCCAGAGAGTGTGTTGTTTGAGGGAAACTTGTTGGCCCATATACTGAATATAAAAATGGAGGATTGGGATCTTGGGGACCATGAGAAATTTCCACAATTGGTGTCGAACAAGTACCTCAAGAAGTTATACTATGAGGAGTTGGGCATCATGTGACTTGAACCAATGAACTGGGTGGCTGAAGTTGGGGGTGCATGGCTCCTAAACATGTTATGGGTGTCACACTTCAGTCACACCATTATTAACACAGTTTGTCTGCACAAATTGCTAACACTAATGCACGATGGGTGCCTCTGGTTGGGAGAACCCATCCCGATCATAGACATGCTGATCCACCGTATAATGTTGCTGCCATCCCAAGGAGTGGACCCTACGGAGGCTTTTGTGTAAAGTCATAGGAGAAGAAGTTGGCAGACCTAATGAAGAGTGAGTTTGGTCTGGTCAAAAAGTCACGCGGATACGCTATTCAGTCCATATCATATGGTGTGGTGCAGTTTATTATGCAGATATTAGCTGGTAAGATCATGTGAAAATGTCGCGTGGATGAAGTGTCAGAGCCAGTCGTTTCTTTGGCTGCATAGTGCACGAAAGGAGTCTAGTATAACTGGGTTCAATATCTATGTAGATAGTTTTTGGAGGACTACAGGGAGGTCAAAGATGAGGGCAAGGAATTTCACTACACCTTGTTGTTGTTGTTGATCACTTTAGTGGCATGGAGGATGCCCGAAGAGAGCCAATTCTCTTAACAAGGCTCGGACCTACCAGAGGCAGCGAAGTTCACTTCGATGTAGGCTTCTAAAGACCACACACACATAATAGAGACAAATATATTATGGGTTTTTTTTGAGACAAAAATAAGGATGTTGATCAACCAGCGGCCAAGGTCATCACCCACCTTACATGCACAATACACTAACATCATTGATTTCAAGGTAGATTTCCATAATTTGCATACTCAAGAAAAGAAGGATGCCTGGAGCATATGGCACAAGTTTACTTACTTGGTCTCCAACAAAGATATAGTAGGGGTTATCATTAAGTGGCCAAGTTATTGGCTCACCCCTTCTAATCCCGACGCAGGTAATAACATGACTGCTGAAGGTGTAACAATGCAAACCACGACAATGGAAAAGAATAAGGAGGCACAAAAAGTTTCCACTCGATAAAAGGCTTCGCTAAAGAAAGAAGATGTTGTGAGGGAGAAAGAAGTTGCTACAAGGGATAAAGAAGCAACGACCAAGGAAAAGGAAGTAGCGCAGGAAAAGACTACGTTGCAGACCACCATTGACGTCAAAGAGTCTAACACTGAGCAAACACAAGTGGAGGAAGAAACGAAGGTGGAAGAAGGGGGTGCAAAGTTGGAGTCCCCCTTTATTGTGAAGAAGAGGAAAAAGATGACTTCCATAGGGCAACGCAAGAAGCAAAAGTCTGACAAAACAATGGCGCGATGCCTTTGGTCCTCATAGAGGGGGACTTAGATGAGATTGGGTATATGGTCTATGATGCCACAACATATATGATGAGCCACTTCGAAGCACAGTACCAAATTTCACTTAGTAAGGTACAACAGGGCCTGCAGGACTTGTAGGACCAAACATATCTTCTCCAAGCGAATGTGGGACAAGTGAGCGAGAAGCAAGTGAGCCTGAATCAAGCAAGTGGGTCAATATTGGATGCAGAAATCACCGTGGATCTCTGCAGCGTTCAACTACAAGAAGGGTCCTTGCATGAAGACTCAGCTGAAGAGCAGGCACAACTACTCCAGATGAAGAACCTGGGTCTGAATTTGGTTGTGCTTCTGATTCAGACTCTACATGAGACGAACTACGAATATGGGAGCAATGCGCACTACTAGTAATCAATGAGGTAAAGACTAATAACCAACATATCTTTGAGGGAAAGGTGCAGACTATCAAGGAAAAGGAAGAGGTCACAACATGAAGCCAAGATCTAGAAGCAGAAATTGCACAAGCCTACAGTGAGCTTCCATAGCTCAAGACCCTAGCAGAAGCGGCCTTCGCGGAGAAAATTCAAAAGCTGGACGCTGCAATTAAAGAGTTTAAGGATGAAATCGGCAAAGTTAGGTTTGAGCTACAGTTTCGAATCTCAGAGTTACAACTAAAACTGCAACCCACTACCCCTTCCGAAGTTAGAGAGCAGAGCAAAGTTTCTATCAAAGAAGGAATGGTGGCCACATTGGAAGATGCAGTCAAGGGACGCACTAAGCTATTTGAGCACGCCATGGAGTTATGGACCTCGTAGTAGAGGGAGCCAACTCTGCAAAATATTGGAGCAGATATCAAGGAAAAGCAAAGGCATTTCGATGAAATCTGATCGACTGTGCAAATCATGGCACCAGTACAAAGGTTCGCTAGAATACAGGAAGGAAAGCTCATTCATAATGAAATTGATGAGTTGTGTTGCAAGGAAGTGATAATATCTTCAAGGATGCAACCATGGATAGATGAGGCCAGTCAGTTGACATTCTCAATACAGACCAAGCTCAAAGGGATGTAATAGACACAAAGGACCATGGGCCTTGCAGTTGAAGGCCCAACCACTGAACAATTGGTCGAGGAAGTGTGCCAAGCTGCTACACAGGGAACAATAGACTTGCAGATGTTAAATATTGACTTCAATGAGTTGCAAGAAAAGATCAAGGCACCATGAGTAGAGCAACTCGAGGACAAGTCACGAAATTGTGTTGGGGGCCTGTTGGGACAAGGCCCCCTGGGGTAAATTTTGTAATCATTTTTGTAATTATGTAAAGTCTCTGCATTTTGAGGGAGCAGAGCACGAAGGTCATAAGAGTCAAAAGGGAATTTAGTCCCTTAGTTTTTTAGAAGGTAGGATGTTTTGTGACCCGCCCATGTTTCGTGAACCATGGTATTATAATGGAAGAAACTATATAAATAAGTCATAGTGAGTCATAGGAAGTAGCCAAGAATTGAAGATCATTGTATGGGCAAGTATTTTAAGGCTGGAAAGTCTATTTCCTATACTTAGGTGAAGGGGAAGGCTCCTACAGTTGTGTTCTCGGAAACCTTGGTAAGTACGCAAGTTGAGTGCATGGGCCCCATGTAGGAATTTACACCAAAGGACACCGCTCACAAATAGATCACAGATCAATACACTAGTATTGTTGACATGGTTAAAACCCTCAAAGAGGGAAACAATCCACAGCCTAAGCCAACGCGGCCACTTTAGGAAATTTATTAATAAAAGAATGAAAATTTACATAAGCTTCTCTCATGGACGGTTACCGTACAAATAACCCTCCATGCTCTTTAAATAGAGATCATGGACTAATTGGGTGCTAAGCCATGGATCAAGTGTCGGTAATATCGAGGAGAGAATGAACCATCAGATCACTACATATCGTGACCATCGAATTGTAAGTTACAAAAGTACATAGTAAAGAAACACACTTTGCCTAACTCTACATTAGACCAAGTTATACTTAACTATTTCCTATGTGTCAGAATATCCTAACAACCCCCCTTAAGAACAACTTAGGATAGGATTGAAGGATGTACAAATATGACACAATAGGAGAAGGAAGGAGGCATTAGAACCTATCCCCCCTTAGTGACAACTTCCTGAACTCCAACCATAAATCAAAGTTTAGTTAACTTCGCCTCCGTGAGAGCCTTTGTAAAGATGTCTAGAACTTGATCATCTGTTGAACAATATTGCACTTCAAGAACATGGTCATGAATGAGCTTTCTGATGAAGTGCATGTGCAGTTCAATGTGTTTTTTGTGCTGATGTTGGACTGGATCTTTGCATAGTTGAATGGCACTTTGATTATCACACAAAAGTGTAGTGGGATGTTGCTGCTAAAATCCAAACTCTGACAGGATATGACGAAGCCACAAGGCTTCCTTACTAGCTTCTACGACACCACAATACTATGCTTCTGCCAAAGAAAGAGAAATGACACTTTTTTTCTTTCAATCCCATGTAATAGATCCTAAAAAAAGAGTGAACACATAACCTGTAGTAGACTTCCGATCATCAGGGTCACCAGCCCAATCAGAATCAATGAAACCAACCAATAGAGGAGATGCTTCTACACTGTAATGAATCCCAAACTAAATTGTACAACAAACTTAAGTATTATTTTAGTTGCTTTCCAATAACTTTCATGTGAGTTTTGCATAAACTGAGCAATAAGGCCAACAACAAAGGAAAGGTCAGGACAAGTATGGGTCGGATACAAAAGTTTTCCTACAAGTTGATGGTATAAGGTAGCATCAACCTTAGGGGAAGTGCAAGTGACTGAAAGTTTGGCTCCAAACTGAAAGGGAGAAGGGGTTGTCTTACAGTCTTCCATCTAAAAATGGCGTAGAAGTTCACATGCATACTTGGGCTGGGAAAGGGAAATACCTTCCTTGGATTGCAAGACTTGAAGATGAAGAAAATAATGCAAGTTTCCTAAGTCTGTCATTTCAAACTTCTTTTTAAGGCTGGACTTCACATGGTTTATAAGGTTGGGATCACTACCAGTAAGGATAATATCATCAACATAAAGAACAAGAATGATAAGAGACTTGCCCACTTTCTTGGTATAGACAGTATTGTCAGAATGACACCTAGAGAATCTAGTTTCTAAAAGAAAGCTATCCATTTTGGCATACCAAGCCCGAGGGGCTTGCTTGAGACCATAAAGGGATTTCTTAAGCTGACATACAAGGCTATATTATGTTTGTATAAAGCCAATAGGTTGTTCCATATAGATTTCTTCATGCAAGAAGGCAGATTTAACATCCATCTGATGGACTTCCCATTTGAGAGAGGCAGCAATGGAAAGAACAAGGAAGATAGAGTTCATTTTGGCAACAGGGGAGAAGGTTTCAGTATTGTCAATTCTGTTAGGGTCCCACCCTAACCCCCTTATTCATGTCATGGGATCACGTCATAGTCAAGAGTCAATAAAGCCCATATTAATATTTGTAAGTGGTTAACCCGCCATTAATGAAGGGACCACAGTTAGTTACAAATGGGTAAATGGGCGGTAGTATTAGATAGATGGTATTAATAAAACCCACGGTATTGACCCGTGGTATTGCATGTATGA
>APFE031069560.1:354904-371753 GCA_000404065.3 Pinus taeda
TGATGATTTTTCCAGAATGTGTTGGATAGGTCTTCTAAAGCATAAAGATGAAGCATTTGAAAAGTTCAAAGCCTTCAAAGCTTTGGTTGAAAATGAATCAGATCGCAAAATCAAATGCCTCAGATCTGATCGAGGAGGGGAATTTATCTCGGATGAATTCATTGACTTTTGTGAATAACATGGAATAAAAAGGTAGTTCTCCACTGCAAGGACTCCTCAGCAAATTGGAGTGGTAGAAAGAATGAACAAAACTGTTCAAAAAATGGCTCGAGCTATGCTAGATGAATCTGGAACTCCTGCAACCTTCTAGGGTGAAGCTGCATTCGCCGCCATCGCTATTCTCAACGAAGCAAATGTTCAGGTAAACAACATTCAAACTCCAAATGAACTTTGGTATGGTAAGACTCCTACTGTAAAATACTTTAAAGTTTTTGGAAGCAAATGTTACATCAAAAGGCCTGATGAAAAACATGGTAAGTTTGAACCCAGAGCAGATGAAGGTATTATTCTTGGTTACTCTTCTCGAAGTAAAGGATATAAATTTTATAATAAAAGACTTGGGAAAATTATTGAAAGTATTGATGTTGTGGTTGATGAAGCATGCAAAAATCCAAAACAGATAAAAACCGAAGACTATTACAATGAAGAAGATGGGGATTATTTTCCCACATCAAATCACACTGATTCTGAAGAAGAAACCAATGAAGCACCAGAAGAAGAGATAATAATAGAAGAAAAGACTCCGGCCAGGTATGTTCAGAAAAATCGTCCAGAAACTCAAATTTTAGGGGAAAAAGAGGCAGGTGTACAGACAAGAAGAACTATTACAGAAACCTCAAGCTATCTAGCATTACAATCCTCCACCGAACCTTAAAATGTAAATGAAGCATGCAAAGATGAATGTTGGGTCAAGGCCATGAATGAACAACTTGAGCAAATTGAAAATAATAATACTTGGAAATTAGTTCCTAGACCTCATGATAAGAATATCATAGGAACTAAATGGATATTCAAAAACAAGTTGAATGAACATGGAGAAATTATTAGAAACAAGGCCAGATTTGTTTGTAAAGGATATGCTCAATAAGAAGGTATAGATTTTGAAGAAACTTTTGCCCCTGTTGCTAGACTTGAAGCCATAAGGATGTCTCTTGCTCTTTCTAGTTTTCAAAAATTCAAAGTATACCAAATGGATGTAAGATCTGCCTTCCTTAATGGAGACTTAGAAGAAGAAGTCTATATTAAAAAACTAGAAAGATTCATTCTTGGAAATGATGCAAAACTTGTATGCGGATTCAGAAAGGCTCTCTATGGTCTAAAACAGGCTCCAAGGGCCTGGTATTACCGTCTTGACAAATATCTCCACCAACATGGTTTTTCAAAGGGGTCAGAAAATAGCAATCTATATACAAAGATTGACACTGATAAATTGCTAATAATTGTTGTTTATGTTGATGACATCATTTTTGGTAGCAATGAAGAATCCATGAGTCAGAATTTTTCTTCAGTAATGCAAAAATAATTTGAAATGTCCTTGCTTGGTGAGCTTACCTATTTTTTTGGTCTACAAGTTCAACAAAATAAAAATGGTATTTTTCTTTCACAAACCATATATCTCAAATAGATCTTGAAAAAGTACGGCATGGAAGACTCTAAAACAGTATGTACCCCAATGGTAACAGGATGCAGTGTCAGCTCAAATGATGAATCAACAATAGTACATCAACCAAATTACAAATCCATGATTGGCAGTTTACTTTATCTAATAGGTACTTTACCTAACATCATGCATGCAGTAAGAATAGTTGGAAGATTCCAATCAAATCCAAAGGAATCACACCTTCAGGCAGTCAAAAGGATTTTCAGATAACTTCAAGGAACACAGAACTTTGTTTTATGGTATCCTAGAGATACAGATCTTACTCTTCATGCATATACAGATGCAGATTGGGCAGGAAGTGTTGATGACAGAAAAATCACTAGTGGTGGTGCATTTTATATGGGTTCCAGGTTAGTGTCTTGGTTCAACAAGAAACAAAGTTCAATTGCATTATCTACAGCTGAAGCAGAATATGTGGTTGTTGCATCTTGCTCCACACAACTACTTTGGATGATGAAAACCTTGCAAGACATTCAAATCACATGTACTCCACCCATCTCCATTCTATGTGATAATACAAGTGCCATCAATATTTCAAAGAATCCAAGCATGCACTCCAAGACCAATCACATACCCATCAAATATCATTTTCTACATGAACAAGTGCTTAAACAAAAGGTAAAATTGGAGTATGTTCCCTCCAAAGAACAGGTTGTTGATATATTCACTAAACCACTACCCAGAGAGACATTTGAATATCTCAGACAAAAGCTAGGAGTAGTTGCTACATCATACTGCTATTAAATCCTATTTTTCCAAGAAAGGTTGTTATACGTGAGTTTCATAAAGAAGTCACGTACATACGCGGGTTTCTGTGGGCATAGTCGCGTATATGTTGGTTTGAGGAAAACAAGTGGCCCAGACTCGGGAAAAAGGAGTCTGATATGGTTCTGTCAATTATCTACTCTGTTTGATGATGGATACAATCTGCTGATAACACGTGGCAATATGTTGGTCCTCATGAGTTGTTGTTAACTTGATGTATATCTGATTGATGATGATGCCTTGATATTTCTTACTGATATATGTGATAATCAGATCTGACAGTGAAAATCTGGCACAAGTTCAGGGGGAGCATATGCTTCTAACAATGCATTGTTGGCATTATCTTAGAAGGTACAGATCGCCATAATTGTTTTGATTCACGTGACTCTTTTGATGATGGAAATATACAGGCTGTTGATCCTGATGTTGCTGATGGTGCATGATAGTTGCTGATGATTCATGGTCTTGTTTAGATTGGTTGTCCTTATTATAAATGTCATGTATATCATTTAATGTAAAGGTCATGAAAACTCCTAATTTGTAACCCCACTATGTATGGGATGGATGATGTAATATTTATTGTTTTTGTCATGGATAAAAAATTGGTATATCCCCACTTGGTTGGGTGGATGAGTCAAATTTGGTATATCCCCACTTGGTTGGGAGATGGATGTATGTATGAGTCATTGGTGATAGGAAGGTCATTGGTAATGTATGTATAGAGTCATGTTTGCAGACTTCACTTGTGCTTAGGGGGAGCATGGACTCAATCATGGGAGCTCAATCAATACACTTCAACATATCAGAGAATTCAGCATGTACTCATGGGGAGCATGACCAACATAATGTATGTCAGAAGGGGAGCATGACCCTTTTCCCTTGATGTCAAAGGGGGAGAGTGACTTGGTGTTGTTGTTGCCATAAAGTCCAAAGGGGGATATTGTTGGCATTATGATACAGGTATTGTCCTTGATGGCAACTCACTTAGATGAATGATCATAGTACACAACAGGTTAACAACAAATAATTGCATATCAATTTGCACATAATGAAGAAAGAGAGGTATATGCAGGTTCACCTTGACCAAGGTCCGTATAACGTAGGTTCACTGACCTCAAGTAGCATATATGTACACATGCAGTTTCACAGAAGGAAAAGCGTGTATACCTTGGAAAAATAAGTTTTTGGTCTATGGTATTTTGATCCATGGTATTGGTCCTAAGTGGTTTTGGTCCATGGTATTAAGAAAGGCCTAAAACTATAAACGAAGGAGAAGATCATTAGGCCAAAGTGTGCAAGTATTGAATATATGATGAAGTGTGAGATCTAATATGTAGGTTATTGGCTTATGGTGTTGTGCTTGATCTAAAACAGGGATGAACCTTAGCGGTTGATGGAGGATAAGATCTAATGATGGATCGAGATCTAATTATCTTTATATGGTTTGATCATGTTTATTCTAGATCCGTATACTGACACATGTTTTTCTGTAAATATTATGATATGGGTATAATTGAAGTCTGGAATAGTTGTAGAATTATGAATTAATATTTGCAGATGTATACGGTGGTTGGCTTTGGGAAAAGCGCGTATACATGTAGGTTCGACACATGGAAGTAGCGTATACCTTATAAAATATGTTTTAGTTATTTATGTTTGTTGTTGCAGAGTTCTGAGTTTTGGTTTGGGTTCTGGTTACTATATTCTGGTGAAAGTATTATGAATGATCAGATTGATGGGCTGTCAAAGTGATTGATTGATTCGGTTGTGGTTGGTTCAGAAAGTGATTGATTGATGCAAATGTATTTGATGATTGAATTATAGTAATGATGTTGTTGATGGATCTAGTCTAAAAATTTATGAAATGTGGTCCTTGAAGGAATAAAGAAGGTAGTAGCCTTCTGTAGGTCACAGCCTACATACTAGTAAACATATCAGCTAGTAAAAGAGTTAGGGGGTTGTAGATCCCTTCTAGGAGAAGTTGGAGAACGAGAGAAGGTTGTAACCTTCTGCAGGTAGTAGCCTGCGTACTGGTATAAGTCTACACCAGTACAAAATTGTAAACATATTTTCTTATAATTAAAAGAAGACAAAGACGACAACAGTAGGTGGTTTTCACTCACATTGGGTTTCCACCTTATATCTTGGTGTTCATGTGTGTTACTTATGTGTGATGCTTTATTCTGATTTTACTGCACTGTCTAATAAATCTTTGATATACTGGTTAAAGTTCAATGCATGATAAATTGGGTAAATCAAAAGTTCTCTGCATATACGCTGGTTACCTTAAGTAAAGTCGCACATACACGCTAGTTCACTTAGCTGAAATAACGTATACAACTTTATTTGGAAAATTAAATTATTGATCTGATAATATTGATTCACCCCCCATCTCAGTATTATTTCCAACACTAGAAGTATCAGAAACCCATCACACAGACCTATGGATGCAGAAACTTGGTTTTGTCATCCCCCAATATTGCTTCGGGTGAGACTGCAACTTGCGCTACATTGGTTGTTTCCGAAAGGGCCAACGGTTTAGGGTTTTTTTGTTTGGTGCAGCTAACTTTGAGCCTATGTCAGGACCCCTCAAGTCAACACCTATCACTATATTGTCTCTGAAAATTGTGCAGTTCTGTCAGTCAGTCCCACTGCCAGTCGACTTGCCGCTCCTCCAGAAAATTGTGCAGTTTTATTGGAATGTCCACCAACTGCTCGACACCCTGCTCAGCCTAGAAACTATGCAGACATGTCCTGCATGAATTGTCTCTGAGTTCTGCACAGTTTTGGCCAACAAGCTCCCGTAACTCGCTCCCAACCTCCTCTGAAAATCTGTGCAGTTTTCACTGCCAATGCTCCCTACTGCCTGCACTGCCTTCTTGGAAATAATTGCGCAGTTTTGCCTCCCAGCTGAGCTAAATCCTACAGAATGTCATTTTTGTTATGGACTACTCAACCCAACCTCTCAATGACCTCTGTGCGGGTTTTCTTAACAGTGCCCTAGAGTCCCGCATCCTGACCTAAAATGTGCTTTCTGTAGTTTCAAATCCTTGCCCTCTCTCCTGATCACCTGCACCCAAAAGTGAAAGATGATGTTTCGTGGTAGACTAGGGTATTTTTGGATTTGATGTCTTTTCATGAGTGATTACAGATATAGGCACATGGATGAGACATGGCATGACGATGAACGGGATGAATAAGGAGCACATGCTAGGAGACTTGTTCGCGAATGGATGAACACATGAAGCATGCCAAGTACCAGCGAAGGAAATACATGCACATGCAGTATCAAGCGAACTCCAAGACCATCGAAGACTTCACACACCTTGTCATGTAGAGGTGAAGCTATGATACACCAAGAGAACACTCATCATTCAACAACAATGTAGCTCGACATGGAAACCACCATCAGCATGAACATACCAACACTGTCATGTTGAGTCATGTCATGAATCATCTCGGTCATATCACTACTGTGGGACATACTACTATAATCAATGTAATGTAACGTGGAAGTCCAAGAAACCCACATACGAAGTTTAAGAGTCGTGTTAGTTGAAGAGTCATGTAAGTCAAACAGTCATGAGGGAATTCGAAGAGTCACAAGGGTCAGTTGCACCCTTGGATATATACACCCCTCATTTGTACATGTAAAAGAATTTTCACCTTGGCTCCTCCCACATAGCCTTAAGAGTCTGTAGTCTTTTATTTAAGGAGAAAGCAGTGGCTCCAATGCCCCACTATCAGGGTTAATGATGTATGGTGTATGGATGTGTCTTGGAACTTTGACTTAATTCAGAAGCCTGTTAACAGGCCAACACATTTTCACACATCTATTGTATTAATTTGTAAGACTATTCTTGGGACGCTTGTAATGCATGTTGTGTTAACTTGTATTAAGACAATTGAACTATTTCAATTGTTTTAGTTCATATGATGTTGGAAATGTATTTTATCAGTTGTTAAGGTTGTCTCACTCGTGTGACTACTCCACCAGACACTCAACAGGTTCATCCTTACAAACTTGTTATAACAATCATCTCACTCATGTGGACTATTCTGTTGGGTGTTGTACATGCTATCTATTCACTTTGTGTTTGTGACTGTCGCATCTGTGTTGACTACTCAGCCGGAAGCTGCACATGTCCTGTTGTGTTGTGTGTCTCTAACTGAGTTGGGACTATTCCCATTCGACTTGAGACTCATTCTCACCCTCTCCCTCTCCAGTGAAAGAAATTAGACACAAGTTACACTAAGCACTCACTAGACACACGAACCTCATTGTTTGAAGACTAAGTATACCACTCTCATGTGCAGACAAGCAAGAGCTAAGACATATATCTAAGATAATGGCAACCAGGCCATCATACCGAATGGGATTCCTATGCCAAACAATGTGAGGTCTAGTTGGGACTTCATACTAGGGAGATCCCCTGAATGTTGGCGGGTCTAGCACCATCAACAGGACTTGCATTTAGTAATAGGTTGCTCAATTTTTCATCTGCTCTGATCAGAGCAGGTTTCCCCTTGTTGGGAGCACACTGATTCTAGTAATTTAGGAAAAATAAAAAGAATCCCAAATATTCCTCTTCTAGAAGCTTTTAGGAGTTGTGTTGATGGTGCTGGACCCACCAACATTTAGGGGATAAACCCGATATGAAGTCCCAACTAGACCTCACACCGTTTGGAGTAGGAGCCCCATCAGTGGGTGGTAATGTTATGTCTTGACTGTGAAAATGCGCAAAGTGAAGTATGATAAATTTGAGTGAGAGAAAGTGTGTGACCCTACAAAGAGTCAAGTGTGATGCATGAAGGTTCCAACACACGAAAGGGAAAAGGAAGTGCGCCCCTTGGAAGCCTGTAAGAGTACGCAACTAGAAAGGAACACACGAGCAAATGACATCAGAAGCTAAGATGAAGAATAGTCCACAAGTTAAAGTGATGAATTAATACAACAACACACATTCAACAAGATTCATACAAATGCGAAAAAAACAGTTCATAAGCATAAGTGTAAGTTAAATAACATACATTGCAAATACAACAAAAATAGTCCTACTATATTCACAACATATGCATGAAAGAATGTCAGCTTTGATTTTATTATTATAAGTGAAAGTTCCATTCATACATACACCACTAATGACCAGTAGCCCTAATAATGGAAGATTAAAGTCAAGAACACCTTCTCTTTCAAAGAAGTATACTCACTCTACATTATGGAGAAGCCAAGGCTCTTCACAATACTCCCAAGCTCCTTCTAAGCTTAAGCCTAGACAAAATCTTGGCTCCCTAAAGCCCTTTACAAGAGTTATGAGGTTCTATTTATAACAAGGGGGGTGAATCTTCAACTCCCCTTTGTGACCTTTGGACTACCCTCACGACTCTTCAACTTCTTTACAAAAATGGCTCATTACATTACATGATGACTCTTCATATTCCAATATTGACACTTGGAATTTTACTTACAACATTACAAATAATATAACATTTTACACTTGTACCCATATAAGAAAAAATAGAGTAGATACAACTTGACAACCTAACAAGACAAAAAACTATGATTCTTGAGTTTGGGAGAAATCTAGCTCACAACCTCCACTTGCTACTTCTCAGTCACATATTGGTGCCAAGCTTGGTACCGTGTGATGATGTCCCCAATATGCATGATGGTGTCTGGCTGGAAGCAGACTCTCGCCTCCATGACATCTAGGTACAATGTCTTGGAACCAGTTTCAAGTTCGTTATGAAGCATGAGAAACATTATTTTAACTTGGATAAGACCACCGATGTAATTCAACATGTTCTATCTGTTCAGCTCCAAGTCTTCCCTGGTACCATTTTGTCTCAGTTGCTCCAAGTACTCTTTGATCCCCTACTAGAATTGGTTCTTCGGTTTGGCTTTGGTGAGTGAAATCACTAATGGAATCTGGTGTGTTCTCACCAAGACATCACAACTACTGAACAACAATACACATGAGGCATGAATGCTACCAATGAATGAGGCAAATTTCTTGTTGTTTTGAATCAACATTCAAACTTTCACTTTCTCCAGCTCTACCTGTGGCTTCATTTTCTTTACTAATTCAAGTGGCCCCCCTTTGTATCACATTGTCCACTCTTGCACATAGGCAATGGCATCTTGTATGTTTTTGAGAATTTTAATAAATTCTTTGCTCTTCTTTTGTAACCATGCAAACATAAAACTTCTTTATGTATGGTGATAGACCCCTTATAGAGCTTTTGCATGGTTTCTCCAAGTGTTGATACTTCAAAAAGTATAGATTCTCTCATATCTTCCAAGTAAACCTGTGTGGAAAATACATTATCGCTGTTGCGCGGAGTTGTTCTGCCTCTTGCCTAGTGGCCTTCAAGTTCTATGCCAATTGCTCATTCTCGGCCATAAAATACTGAATGTTCAATCATGTTTCTCCTACATAGGCCAAATTGGCTTCGGGAATGGAATTTGGATGTTTCTTGGTGTCTAACACTATCACCCTTTCTCTAACAAATGCAGGTAATGTGTGATCATCCGGAAAGTTCTTTCTCTGTGCTTGTACAATCCTCTTTTGGAACTCGTCGAATGATAGATTGTACACATTCATTACTGGATCATCATCAAGGCAACAACACTCCTTTGCTCGCTCAGGGTTGGCTCTACTACTGGAGGTGGTAGAGGCTAAGGGATGACCTGTGATGCACTCGTCATCAGATGAACATCTTCATTTGTGGATTTTGTTCCATCTCCATGTTTGTTACTTCAATCAAATTCTAAATCTACTGAGAAAGCTCCCGATCTTGCGTCTGTCCACCTTCCTCCTCAGCTGCTTGTTGGTTTTGTTCCTACTCTTCAACCTGTATCAACGTTGCTTCCCCTGTCATTGTTCCCTACCTTTGTTCTTCTTTCTTATTCCTCTTCTCTTCTTGTTCTCTCCTCCTTAAATCCTGATATTCCTTTAGATTCTGCTCTGTTTCCTGCAACTTCAATTCTTCTTCCTGCAACCTCTGCTTTTCTCTCTTCCTTGGCTCTACTCTCTGTATCCTCTGCTTCGTCTTTGGTGTTGCTGCCAAAGCTTCTTCAGTGATAACATGATCTGATTCCATCTTGCAAATTTGTTCTCCCTTTGGAATGTCAACAAACTTCCTCTTTCCCTTGTCCTCCATGAGATTGTCGCATTTTGTTGTTGTTGCTTCCAGAGTTACTGTCATTTGTGGAGAAGCCTGTGAAGTCCTTGCTAAACTGACTGACTTGTTGTCCTTTATAGATAGTCCTAGAATAAGGGACTATGCAAAAGCATCTAAAACAATGTTTTTGATTTTTAATGGATGACCAATGTTTAAACTTTAAAACAAATGTGAATCTTAACTATTTATGAGAATACAGGAGGGTTGATTCTTCACTCTTCACAAAATTAATCTTTAAAATGATATGAAAAGTAGAAGTAAAGAAGATATGTAATTCCTTAAATATTCAAACTGAACATATAATTACTTATATATAACAAATGCATATAGAAATTTTCTATAGACAAACAATACATGTGCAAGAGATGACAAAAGGAAACAATTTATTGATTTAGAGGAATTAACTAAGAATAATAGTTTCAATTAACTAATTTCTTTAATTAATGATAGCTTTGCAAGAGCTTTCAGATAGATTGATATTCAATCTAATCTTACCCAGACTTTTGTGTTACCTTGAACATGTGAAGAGAAAATATAAAATGATAACATAAATGAATATAAGAAGAAATCACAAAGATACACAAGTTGTTCAGAATGAGTTTAGAATGAGTCCATAATCCTTCTATTAATCTTTAGAAATAGATCATAAAATTACAAGCATGTTTGATGGTTCATGATAAGGGTTCAACCCTTTCTTGTTTGAAATACAAAATATTTATAGAGTTCAACTTTCTAACATATCTAAATTAGAATCAAAATTTATTACAAAGTATAATATCATGAAAATATTTTGGATATTACAACAATAGAACCAAAAGTAGTGGATCTGAACTAATTTCGAGGGTTGTTGTTGATGGCTGTAACTGGATTTTTTTATTTTATTTATTTTATTATTTATTTATTTTATTTTTAATTAATTAATTAATTTTTTTTTCTTTTCACTGCCCCTGGAATTCTATGGTTTGCTGCTAAGATTGTGTTGTCTGCTCCTGAAATTTTGCATTTTGTTCCTATTCAATGAGTTCACATAGGTTTTCCCATCACTTTTCATCAGGGATAATTTTTTTTAACAATTTTCTATATGACTCATCGACTTCAGTATATTTTTCAAAAGTGGGCTTGGTTAGAAACAAATGTATAATTTCATGTTGAATTAATAAATCATAGCTTAAGCCTTCAATGAAGGCTTTCCCTATAATAACTCCTCTGGTTTTGGGAAATTTGGACTTGTCCACCGCTATATCATGTAGCCTTTATTGATACTCTTCAAGTGGAACCAATTTGCCACTTCTATCCTACAAGGCTGGAAGTCCTTAATGATGTGAAGCGTTGAATTTCCTGTGAAATTTCTTAATCTGAACCTCCAAGTATGGCACTTGTTCTCGAGTTGTAGCATTAAATTTATCTTTGTTAAAATATTTCTGGCCTCCAAGACAACTTCAGTTCTATCCTCAATGTTGAATTCCTCAAGCTCATATTTTTTCTTGGAGTTTAGGACTTTTCTTATCCTTGTAGCATCTCCAGGTTTGTGGTCTAGGGCGTTATTTATTTATACTACTTCTTCTTGTGACCTCTGCAATAAATCTTCCTGCTCAAAAATAATTTCAATTGAAGGCCATAACTTAGTCACTGATACATTAATGTCTATCCAAATATTCTCTTTGGCCTGAGCAATGGTTTGTGCAATTAAGGATTCATTTTCATAAACTTCTAATTGGTGAGTTAATTTATAATTCTTTTGGATCTCATCAAAATATGCATTATCAGACTTAACCTTATGTTCTTGGATCTTTTGAAGCTAGATTTTAAGTTTTTCAATCTCTTGATCCTTTAGAGATAAGTCTCCCATGGCCTTTGATAGTTGTTTTGTTGAGTCGGTAGACTGTGTTTCTATTGCGATGGATGTTTGTGTAGATGTCCCTATTGCCGAAGTACCTGTTGTAGAAGTAGTGTTTATAAGAATAGTAGCTAAAATGCCGAGTTGTTGCTATTTTTCTTTTAGGAGTGATTCCATATCAATTTCCATTTTCTGAATTTGAACACTTTTCAACTATCAATTGGAACACATTTTGTTTCTCCCTTTCTTGCTTACCAACTTCCTTTGCTTGTGTATGTTCAGTCGTAGGAAGCTTAAGTTGCTTCCCCCATTCTTAAATGTCAACGTTATTATTTTTTATCATTTATTCTTCCATTTTGATATTACTAGGATCATATCCTAGCTTGATCACCAGATCTTCAAGAGCTTTGATTTTGGTATCTTTGACTAAGGATGACATTCTCTCCATCTTCAACTGTGAATGAGTATTGTTCAAGGAAGCTTTCAGTTTTGAGGCTTCCATTGCTGAACTTGTTAATGTGGGATATATCATTTCACTAGCATGCTTATGTAGGTCATTCTGATCAATGACATGAATTTTCTTGGTGTCAAAAGCAAAAATGGAAGTTTTGTAATCTTCTGCACTCATAGGGATTGGAATTTCTGGTTCCAAGAAAGCTAATTGAAATTGTTCCTTCTTAGTATCAGGTGTAGATAGAAGTCTATGCTATGTAGTGGGAGACTGTTTCCAAAATTTTGAATAGGTAGTGGCCTTCAATGTTTCATTCTTCCGTTTAATTTCCCTGTCTCTAGCAAAAATATTTTGTTGTGTTGAATCATGAGAAACAAAGGATATAGGAGAGTTTATAATCTATTCACTTTATGGAAAAGAAGTAGTGGGAAATCCTGACATCACCACTGTGGTTTTCTCCTATCAGCTTTTATCCTTTGAAGATTCTTGATTAGTGTTTGTCTTCTTTCTCCTTTTGAAAATTGTGAAACCCATAGCTTGAGTTTCTGGGTTTGTAGGAGACATACTTTCTCTTGGTATTTTGGTTTCTTTTGTTGAGGAACTAGAGTTTGTGAATATTTCTGACTAACAATCTGTTCTTCAGCTTCCTGTAACGTATTCTCTTTCCACTCTTCTTGATTTTCATACTACTCTATCTCTGGCCTGACTGTATGTACATATGGAATTGTTTTTTGCTCAACTCTCAACTTCGAAATAATCCCCAAGGGATCATAGGACCAGGTAAAGCCCGATTTGAATTTCATTTTCTTTAATAACATATCTGCCTCTTTCACTTCTACCCTGGTATTGACAATGAAAGGGCCAATGTGTGGCTTTAAATTGAATTGGCCTTTTTGTTTCCTGGATACAGAATGAAAATCATCCATCTTTATCATTTTCCTGATGTATTCCAAGGCAAATATTCTT
Source organism: Pinus taeda (assembly GCA_000404065.3). Lineage (NCBI taxonomy): Eukaryota > Viridiplantae > Streptophyta > Pinopsida > Pinales > Pinaceae > Pinus > Pinus taeda. The sequence goes on from APFE031069560.1 coordinate 367,769, forward strand.
ATTGGTACAAATACTGGTAACAGGTAGGGAGGAAGTTCACATCCATATAATTTGATTTCCATGTAATTCTGGTAGAGGTACCAATCTCCAATTTTGGCTTATTCAATAAGGTGTAGAATTATTTTGATTTCAGTTGAAATCCTTGGTATAACATCACTGCTGAGAGGACATAAAGACATGCATAAATTTATTTACATAATCAATGAAGGAATATTCTTCTGTGTTTTTCCTTACTAAGGAAGTCTAGTGAATGACTTTCCTTATGCATCTAACTTCTATAATGGAAAATTGAACCTGTTTGGTTGATGAAATAAAAGTAAATACACCAGAACTGACTGATGTTTAAAAGCACCTTCAGTTAAAAACTTATCATGGGTATTGTCTGCCAAAAACTGACTGTTGTTGAAATCAATGAGGGTTTATTACTAACAGAGAACACTGATCGGTAGGGTAACCTAACAAACATGCAACCATATAGATGACTTGCCTAGACATTTATGGTAAAAATGAAGTGGAATAAGGTGGATTTGTCCTAGGTAACTCATAATTCTCAGGTAAAAATGACTCAAAGATTCGGGCTCGAAGAGGATATGTGATTTTTTGGTAAATCTCCATGAGAGAATCAGTAAACAAAATGGTGCAGAGGGGTTGAAGGATTGATTTGAATTGCTTGACATATGGACTCAAGAGTAATAGGAAATAAAAATTCATTATTTTGGGCAATTACAACCCTCTAACTAGGAAGATATCTCAGATGACACTAGGTAAGAAACTCAAGGAAGATATGGGTCTGGGGAAAAACCAATTGAGGACGGAAAAACTCCCAAATGTTCAACTCTTTACTGACATCAAGAAATTTTGGTTTGCCCCATTATGGAGTTCATAGAGGTCAAACTCACATTGGATTTTTAAGATTTTATATTGCGTATCTACCAGGGGAAGCTCATCTAGATTAACTACAGAATCTAATGTAGGGCTCTCTACCATTAATTTTGATTTTCCTTTAGATGAAGACATTGTAAATATGAAATTACAAGTCGAGGTTGCTAAATTACCAGAGAATTGTCAATTACGAGTGTATGAAAATCAGCAGCTGCGCGATTGGTAGAATTCAGAGTCGCACTGGTAATTCTGGGAGCTGGAATGACGGAAGGGAATATGGCGAGGGATATGTTTCTTTTTAAAAGAGGGAATTTAAATGGTTGAAGAGGTCATAACCATTTTAGGCGTGTCCAATTAAGGAATTATACGTTGTTGTGAAAATTTAATGCTTAAATAGGTACATGAATGTTTTGCAGGAGAAATTAAATGTTTAACGCCTAATTGGTGGGGACAAATAGGAAGAAGACAGGTGGCAAGGTGTAAATAGGTGGGAGCGAAGTGGGAGTGGGAAGTGGTTTTTGGAGGGGGTGGACGTTTAGCGATTTAGGAGAGGGGGGTCCCGAAGTCGCTAAGGGGGTGACACGTATCATCAGGCAGTAAATCAAATACAAATTTTGGACCTCCCTGTTAAACTCCGATGGTGTAGGGGTCCTCGAACTCATTCCCCATTGTTGATGCGGGTGGGGATGATCTCCTCCATTGATTTTCATTGGATTTTTATTACAACATGACAAAAGGTCAAATCCACTTTATTTACAAATTGAACCATAATATTTTAGAAAATATGCAAGGATTAAAATAAGAATACTACAAAATCAATGCGGCATTTTAGCTAGCTCGCGACTTTGGGGTTTCTATTATTGTATTTATTTATTTATATATTTTTATAACCCCTTTATTCTTTTCTTTGAATTTTTTCCCTTGATTCTTTTTTCTCTCATTTCTTTCTTTCTTTTCTATGTTTTTAATTTATATTTTTTATTATTTTTTCTTTAAAAAAAAAAAAAAAAAAAAAAAAAAAAAAAAAAAAAAAAAAAAAAAAAAAAAAAAAAAAAACCAGACCAGGGTAAAGATAAGTTACAACATTGGCTGCATCTAGGGACTGCTTCCCCCTGTGGGATGCAGAGAACATGCAGAGCCATGTGCCTTCTCCTCAAGCTATGGAGTCTCTACTGATAAAATCACACTTTGACAACGAATTTTAAAGAAAACAAGAAATTTACAATGAAGGTGGTTGTAAGCATCTAATAGTGAATATAGTGTTTGAGGTATTGTCCATTGAATGAAAATGAAGAATATTTTCCTTCCATGTTTCATAGAATGAAAGCTTTTTTATCCTTTATTTCTGCAATGTTGAATGGTCCCAACCACAAATTATCAAACTTTCCATGCTTGCCTCTTTCCTCTCTTCTGGCATCCCATCTTAAGATTATATCACCTTGTCTAAAATCTCTTTTTCTAGCCTTAATATCAAATAAGATTTTCATTTTGTTTTGATATTGATGAAGTTTGTGCTGAACTTCATCTCTGTCTTCGTTTAGCTCAATGATCTGATTAATTCTCCTTGAAAAGTCATCATCTTCCTCCTATGATTCCTGTAAAAATTTGGCAACTGGAAATGCTAGTTGTGTAGGAAAAACTGCTTCAATTCCATATACAAGTTCGAAAGGGGACTTTCCAAGGTGATACTCTATTTCCCCAAACTGCATATTGAGATGACTATCCCAACTTCTTTTTTTGATCTGCCAACACTTTCTTGATTACCTTGACCAGACTCTTATTTGATGATTATGCTAACCCATTACCTTGTGGGTACTATGGTGTAGAATGATGTAATGAAATCTGATATTTCTGACAAAACTCTTATCGTTTTAATGTTTTTGAAAGCCTGTGCATTGTCTGTAAATATTTGTTGTGGGCAGCCAAATCTAGACAATATGTTTTCTTCAATAAAATTGATGACCATTGTATCTGTTTCATTCTTAACTAAGATTGCTTCTACACACATAGTGAAGTAATAAGTGGTAGTTAATATCCATCTATAATGGTTGTTGGAATCTGGAACTATTTCACTTATAAAATCAAATCCCCATTGTAAAAATGGAGCTTCAATTAAAACCGAGACAAGGGGAAGTGCTACTAGCCTTTTTTTTCCAGCAAATATATGACATGTGATAGAACTTCTTACCTTTTCTCCAACCCGTGCAAACAATTTATGCCAATAGAAACTTGCCCTTAGAATTTTGTATGCAATTGCCTTCAAAGCATAATGTCCTCCACAAATGCCTTTATGAAACTGTTCAATGACTCCTTCGGTTTCACTTTCAGTTAGGCATAATAAAAGGATATTCAAAGGATCCTTCCAATACAAATTAGCATTTATGATATAATATTTTTGTTAGTGTCAGTCTTTCCAGCCTTCCTCCAGTGATCAAATATGCTCTTACAAAGTAGTTTCAGAGTGTTAAGGTCAAATTTTGTCATTTCAAAAAGTTTTCAAGCAAAATTTGGTCACTAGGCATTAGGTCTAGGGTTTGCTTTAACTCCTTATAAAGTTGCCCAAATGCCAATCTATGTCACTATTCAGCTGAGTCTATCATAATTCATAGGGTTTTCATTATCATGTCAGTATCTAATGAGTCATTTTACATCTTGTTCATGCTTCAGTTGTGCCTTGGCAAGTTCATTTCCCTCTCCTAGGGTTTTGAAGCCAATTTCTCTTGGACGGTCAAATCATCAGCAAAACTTGTATCCAGATGTTCATACACCTTCCCCTATCCTTAAAGTACCTTATCAAACACTTCCCATCCCTTAGATCCGCCCAATTCCTCATTTTTCCACAAACCCTAGTTTCTAGCTACAACTTGGCAATTTTCTAGGTTGGGCCTGTGTTTTGCCCTTTTGGATCCCTTCCCCTCACTCAATCTCTGAGATCACTTTCCCCTGCTTCCTAACATCCCTCCCCACTCCCAAAAATTTCCCCAAGAATTTAGAAGCCCCTATCCCCTTCATTTCGCTCCATTTCGACAAAATTCCTTGTTTCACACATCGGGACAAGTCGCACTCAAATAATGTTCCAGAGAAATCAAAGATGAATTTTGGG
>APFE031069560.1:371763-434636 GCA_000404065.3 Pinus taeda
GAATAGTGGCTGGTTCCCAAGTTGCATCTTCCGGAGAGGTGTCTTTCCATTTGACGAGGACCTCCTTAATCATGCGGTTGCACAGGTGCTTGTCTCGTGTGTCTAGAACCTGTTCCGGTTGAAGCCAAATTGACCCTTCCTCGTCCAATTCAGGTAGAGTGGTTGGAACTCGGCAATTGTTCCCAATCACTTTCTTGAGGCACGATACATGGAAAACTGGGTGTATTTTTGCTGTAGGTGGCAAAGCCAACTTGTAAGCCACTTCTCCAATGCGCTGAAGTACTTGGTATGGTCCATAGAATTTTGCAGAGAGCTTTTGACAACCCTTGTCTTTGAGTGATGTTTGCTTATAGGGTTGCAGCCTCAAAAAGACCTGATCCCCTTCTTGAAATTGGCGCTCTGAGCGATGCTGGTCAGCCTGTTGCTTCATACGGTTCTGAGCTTGATGAAGATTCTCGCGCAGGTGGGCGAGCATGGTCGTGCGGTGTTGTAGGAGTTGCCACGGCTTGTACTTTGGAGCACTCCGTGAGATAAGAAGTAGGGGAAGGCAAAAGTTGACCATAGACTGCTTCATAGGGAGTCATTTTGGTGGTGGCATGATAGTTGGTGTTATACCACCATTCCGCCAGAGGTAACCACTGTACCCAAAGTTGTTGCTTTTCTGAAGTGAAACACCTAAGGTAGGATTCTAGACATTTGTTGACTGCTTCGGTTTGCCCATCTGTTTGCGGATGATATGAAGTACTGAGTTTGAGTTGAGTGCCTTGTATTCTGAAGAGTTCCTGCCAAAAATTATTGGTGAAGATTGGGTCGCGGTCGGACACAATAGAAGTGGGCATGCCATGCAATTTGAAGATCTGATCCATGAAAGTTTGGGCAACCAACGTTGGTGTAAATGGTTGGGGTAGGGCGCAGAAATGAGCATACTTCGACAATCGATCCACAACCACCATGATGACTGACTTGTTCCCTGACTTTGGAAGACCTGTAATGAAATCCATAGAAACCTTCGTCCAAATTGATGCCGGAATGGGCAATGGTTGTAATGTACCTGGTGTGTTGACGGTTTCCCCTTTTTAGCGTTGACATACATTGCATTCGGCTACGAAGGTAAGCATGTCCTTCTTCATGCTTGTCCAAAAAAATGATCTTCTGGTGCGAGTATACGTCTTCTAAAAGCCCGAATGTCCTGCAATGGGAGATGAGTGCAATTCTGCTAAAATGCGACTTTTGAGGGTGGATGTTGGTGATATTATGACTCTGTCCTTGTAGCGAAGAATATCATCCTGCCACGAGTAGCCCTTGGTGGAGTTTGGATTTGCCTGCAATTGAGAAATGAGTTGAGAGAGCCCGGGGTGTGAAAACCATTCCCTGCGAGCTTCTTCAATCCATTCTGGAATGGGGAGGGAAATAGCTAGCAGGGTACTTTCCTCCTCAAATTGGTGAGATAATGCATTTGCTACACTATTGTCTTTCCCTTTCTTGTAAATGATCTCATAATCATATCCAAGCATTTCGGCTAGCCATTTATTTTGTTTTGGGGAGGATAGGCGTTGCTCCAAAAAATATTTAAGACTGCGATGATCTGTGCAGATTTGGAAATGTCGCCCCAATAAATAATGTCGCCAGGTGTCTTTCTCGTAGGTAGATTGGCCCTGATTCCTCCCACTGAGTTGTTGGCTTGTGAAGGCCAATGGTCACCCTTCCTACATTAATACCGCCCCAATACCTGTACCCGAAGCATCACATTCAATGGAATTTTTTAGAGCTGTAAAGGCCTATTGTGCTTCCTCATTCCAGAAGAATGAATTTTTCTTTAGGATTTGGGTGAGGGGCTTCGCTATGCGACCATAGTTGCGGACAAATTTACGATAATAGCCTGTGAGACCCAAAACTCCTTGCAAGCTCTTCAAGGTCTTAGGTTGAGGCCATTCCTGCATTGCTTGGATCATTTTGGGGTCTACCTTGACACCTTCACGCCCCACAATGTGGCCCAAATACTCTACTTCTGCCATGCCAAACGAACACTTGGACATCTTGACAAATAATTTATGCTTGCGGAGTAGTTGCAAGAGTAGATCTACATGTTGAAGATGTGCGGCCCAAGTGCAACTATAGATGAGGATGTCATCGAAGAAGATAAGGACAAATTTCCTAAGATATGGTTTGAGAATGTGCTTCATAAGGCTCTGAAAAGTAGAGGGGGCATTGCAAAGACCAAATGGCATGACCAGGAATTCATAGTGGCCTTCATGAGTTCTGAAAGCAGTCTTGGGGATGTCAACTTCCTTCATGCGAATTTGGTGGTAGCCTGAGCGAAGATCCAGCTTTGTGAAAAATTGAGCCCCATTGAGTTCATCCAGCAAATCATCAACCACCGGGATGGGAAATTTATCTTTGACTGTCAACTTATTGAGGGCCCTGAAGTCAGGACACATCCGGCACTCCCCATCTTTCTTGAGCACCATGACCACTGGAGATGAATAAGGATTGATGCTGGGACGAATGACACCGGCTTCCAAAAGTTCCTTGATGATTTTTTCTATTTCATTCTTTTGGGTGAACAGATATTTGTATGGGCGCACATTTGGGGGTTGGGCCCCTCGAACCAAGGTGATGCTATGATCATGTTCTCGTCGCGAGGGTGGAATCCCTTGAGGCTTGTCAAAGACCGGCAGATGGTTATTTAAAATCTGTTGCATCTCAGGATGAATTGGCGACGGCTTGGTTTCGACTACCTGGATGGCATTAAATTGAGCTACAAATCCATGATTGCCCTTTTTTAACAATTTTTCCATCCTATGCGAGCTGATGATAGAGGGGGCTCCCGCCTAGAGTCCACAGAGGGTATGTGTGTAGTTGTTCTGCTTAAAACTCATATATAACTCCTGGAAATCCATTGTGATTGGCCCAAGAGTGCGGAGCCATTCAGCTCCGAGGACAATGTCGCAACCCCCCATGTGTATGGCAAACATGTGGTTTTTCAACTGATAATCCCCCATTTGAAGTTTGACATTTTCACAGCGGCCTTCACATTTCATTGTGCCTCCATCCGCAATTTGAACTTGGAAGTTAGAAACTGCTCGTACAAAACAATGCACTGCTTCTACGACTTTTTGATGGATGAAATTATGTGAACTTCCACTATCAATCAAGACTACTACTGGGCGATGTTTAATAAAACCTCTGATTTTGAGAGCCTAAGGGGAAGAAATCCCTGCCAAAGCATGCAACAAAATAACTGGTTCGTCAGAGACATTGTCCTGTTGGTTGTCTTCTTCAAGCGGCTCATGTTCCTCTAGTGGTGGCTCTTCCTCTGTTGAGTTGTAGTCAGTGCAATCAATTTGAAAAAAAATGGGCTCCTTGCATTTATGCCCTGGGGAGTATTTTTCATCACAGTAGTAACATAGGCCTTGCTTTCTTCTTTCGGCCATCTCTGCAGGTGACACCTTTTGGAATTTAAATGTTTGAGTCGTGTTGTGAGCCTGTGGGGGGCGACCTTTAGCAGAGAAATTTGGGCGACTGTATTGGGCTGCTAATGCATGTTCCACGTTACGAGCTACCTTGCAAGCCTCCTTCCATGTGGGAGGGTGGTGCTGTAGGACTTGGGCTTTGATAGCTTCTTTAAGACCGCTGATAAAACATTTCGTGTAGAACCCATCTGAGAGACCCCAAGTGCGGAAGGCTAAGGCTTCAAAAGCTGTAATATATTCATCCACTGTACCAGTCTGTCGAAGCTTAGTAAGATGACCCAAAAAAGATGATTCCTGGTCAAAGCGGTCTTGAAGCGCTTTGGTGAATTTGAGCCAAGTCCTAAAAGGTCCAGTGCAACGTTGCTGCCATTCCCACCATTGCCACCTTTCATTGTCCAAGTACATGCTCCCCAACATAAGTTGAGTCTCATCATCGAAGATGCGATTTAGTTTGAAATATTGCTCCATTTGTGCTATCCATGCAGATGGGTTAGAACCGTCAAATTTATGCATATCCAACTTGGGAGGTCGCTGACTGGGTTGTGGGTGGGTGTGCCAAATGTGAGGAGAGTGGCTAGACTCACCCTCATTGTGTTCATGGTCATTATACTCCTCCTCGTGGGCGTTCTCCTTGCCCTTCAGGACTATTTTTTCGACCATGCTAAGTAGTCTGGTAAGTTGAAGGTCGAGGTTATGCACTGATTCTTCAAGTTTTTCCATCCTTTCATTGGCCATCGCTTGAGCTGTAGTTGCTACCATACACCAACCTGATTTTTTGAAAAGTGGGACCGCCTAAAAAAAAAAATCACTAAGAAGTGAATGGTACCACCGTGCTCAGCTCGTCGTCCTGATTCTGATGGGCTAGATCACCAATAAGTGCCCCGAAAGATCTCAGACTTTCTTCTTCTTCTTCTTCTTTTCTTTTTTTTCAAAAACTCTTAACGGAGTTTTACTCCTCCCTGATCAATACTGCAGTGGCCAAATTCTCCAAATGTCAATGCGGCCAAAATTCCTACGAAAATTATACCCTGGTATCGGAACCCTTCACAACGACTCTGATCTGGTGGATCTGAGAGATCTGAATGACGGATCTGATAGTGCTGGGCGGCGGAACTGGCTGCTTCTACAGATCTGATGAATCTAATAGATTGGAATGACTGATTGGGACCGATGTCTGCTGCTGCTGCACTCCTTTGCACAAGCGGATCTGGAAGAGATGATGATAGAAAAGGGAACTAGGGTCTTGAGGAGTGTCAGGTGCTACAAATCACAATATACATAAGGGTCTGGTAGTAGTACTCGGCCCAATGTTTCAGGGCTCTAACTAAGGAGGGTCGACCATACCCTTAGCCGTACCACCGACTACCCTATCATACAGGCGAGTAATCTCTCCGAGTGCTGTTCTCGGTGTACTGTAGCCGCAAGACGGCCGACGGTTTATCTATGGCGAGGCTTCAAGGTAGCTATGGGGCTTCCTATATACCCAGAGGGTACGTGGAAGACAGTCCGTGTGCGGTTCTGTCTAATGCGTTACTACTCGAAGGGGTACCCACAGGGGTTACAAGGGAGTCCAACAGACGTGACCACCTCTTGTATTTCCAGCGTGCATGCCTCCCCAAATCCGCAGGTTTATGCGCTCAACGACAGATCCCGTGGTTTAAAGATGCCGGAACACGTCTCTAGCCAAAAAAAATTCGCTAAAATTTGGAGATCCCACCGAGCCCTAGAAAGTGCTCTGATACCACTTGTTATGCTTCTTAACCTGCAAAGCAATACCGAACAGAGAATATGCGAGAAAAATACCCAGAACACAGAATATGCGAAGAAAATATACCCAGAACACAGAATAGCAATGATTTTATTACTCAGAGAGAAATGTTCACAGGCCTCTTCGAGGGGGCAACCTCCAATAGAGCAGAGCTCGATTACAAAACAAGACACAATACTCCTCGCAGGGAGTCTCTATCCTTTATATATGACTCATACATGCAATACCACGGGTCAATACCGTGGGTTTTATTAATACCATCTATCTAATACTACCGCCCATGGACCCTTTATTTACTACTACCGCCCATTTGTAACTAACTGTGGTCCCTTTATTAATTGCGGGTTAACCACTTACAAATATTAATATGGGCTTTATTGACTCTTGACTATGACGTGATCCCATGACATGAATAAGGGGGTTAGGGTGGGACCCTAACACAAAGCTTCCTTCCGGATCTGTCCAGCCTCAAGCCTTTAGCATTTATCCTTCCAAGACTCACTCCATGATGCCATAACTAGTGGATGAACATCAACACACAAGGAAACAAGGGTTTCCTATATAAATGGGGGAAGTGCAGAAGGCAGAAGGGTCTTCAGACGTGGTCAGGGGAAAAATCTCAGTATAATAGCCTTTCTCTCTCTTCTCTCCTCCCTTAGGCCTTCCCTTTGAGGTCATTTTATACCTCTCCCAAAGTAGTTTTTTAGTTGGGAGTTGGTTGGGAACAGTTGGGCCACGGGCACTAACAGGTGATCAGCAGGTAAAACCCGCGATCTTCACCCGAAAATAAGGAGTTTTATATTTTTTTAAGTGTTTTAATACATATACGTGGGTTGGGTATATGCCTACCCACGTATACACACGTTTAACTCAGGGCAATGTCGCGTACAAGGAATAAAACACTATTTTTTAAATTTTGGACCAGGTCTAGAAGGAGGGGTTGCCCTAGGCCATGAGTGCAACATCACAAACCATAATAGTGAGATTTGGAGCTATAACAAATATAATCAAAACCAACATAACAATAAAAATTTAAAGGCACAACAATAACAATAGTGGGCTTATATGGGGAAAAATAATAACAATAAGGGCTACAATGAAAATAGTAATGGGGGAGTCACTAACATTATAGGGACCTAACAACTTATTCACATGCATCTCTTGTTCCTTTTTTTTCTATTTCTTCATTTAGTATTGATGATTTCTTGTTATAGTATTGGGTTAAATGGTTGAAGTAAGTTCTTTTTTTGGATAAAAAATATTATTTCATCCTTGGAATAGCTTTGTAAGGTCATACTAATCATTGAGTTACTTGCACTAGTTTGCTTATTCCCAAATCTAGATTTTTGGAAGTCCTTTGTGGCAAACAATAGTAAATTTATTCTATTTTTAGAGCATGCCAACAAGCTTCAATCGAGTTTATTCCACTTTCATTAGATCGAAAAGAACATTCTAATTAATAACAAAAATCACCCCATTGCATTTTCACTTGATTAGGTTAGTCATTTGATGGATTTACTAGCTCACAAGTTCTCGAATTTCTAGATTTTAGACTAGTGATTTTCTATTATTTTTTATCATGTTTTAAAATAGGTATTTTTGAGTGATTCCACTTGTCATGGAGACCTAAGACATATTATTCAAGAACAATATTTGTCCCATCCAATTTGAGTTTGATTTTCTTGGTCGTTTGGTGAATTATAATTTCCTTTAGTATAACTATTGTTTCCTGTAGTACTCTTCCAACATGTATAGACTTACCCCGATTTGCTCAAGAAGCTTGGTTATTTTCCCTTAGGGTTGAATCAAGACTGCTAAGTTCTAAATCAATGATTAGGGAAGACTAAATACCACTTAATACTTGCCTCTTTACCATGGAAAACAATTCAACGACTTGTGTTAATGGACACATTTATGAATTGGATAATACAATGATGGTTTTCATGATTTCCACATCCAATGAACTTTGTTAATGGATATACACTCTTTTAAATGTAATGGTTGACATTTAATTCAGGATATTTACTTTATGTGATTAGAATAGGTTCCTTTCCTTGTATTTTCTTTCTTACAATATGTTAAGGTTTCCATTTCTAGCATCTAATTTCATGCAATTAGTTTAGGATCTAATTTTCCATACATTCACTCCATTACCTCATGACATCAAAGGAAGGACACAGTGTATGATGCACATAGAGTGATTATGCCTCTTAAGTTTTTACGAACCCCTTGTTGATCATTAAAGTTGGTAGCCTTGGAGCTTTCAAAATTCTTGTTGCAATACCGATGCTCATCACTTTCTCGCACCCTTTCCAGGGAGGTGTCAAAGTATGCATTGTTTTCTTCCCTAGTTTTCACATTTATTTTAGTTTCTATAAAAACAAAAAAATTGGATTAGGCATATTTCATTGTAAGTATATAAAATTTCATTCTGTTAGCATCCCCATTTAATTTAAAAACAAAAAACAAAAGATATTTATCCAATGCCAACCACCACATCTGATCACGTGGTGTAGTAAGAGCCACATCACCATTCATGTTTACAGGTAGAAGAAGAATAGGTGATAGAGAAGGTATAATAAATGGATGGAGATGATGACAATGAAGAAAAACCTCTTAGATTTCGCATTCAGTATAATGATTTTAGTGTGCACATGAACAAGATCCTTGCATCTTTTCTTCCAAACTTTCATGGTCTAAGTTCAGAGGATCCATAAACCTTTCTCTTTAAATTTGAAATTTTTTTGTAGATATTATGGTTACTTACTAAACATTCAAAAGTTGAGATTATTTCCAGCAACATTAAAGGATAGAGCTCTTAAATAGTTCATGAGTTTAAGGACTAACAATAAGATCATGGAATGATATGCAAAATATAGTTATAGAAAAATATAAAGATCATGATCTTAGAGAAGACATATTTATAATGAATCAAAAATAAGATGAGATCCTTTAAGATTTAATATGGAGGTTTGTGTACAATGTTAAGAGGGGAAAATTACAACATTTAGGATACGACATATAGAAACCCTCTTAGAACAATTATGGATAAGTCGATTGATATTCCTGATCTCATGAGTAGAGGTGATGTATACCAATTATAATTTGAAGAAATTTGTGAAACGTAAACACATATCAAGAGGAAGGGAAAGAGTAAGCCAATAAGAATCAAGATAGATATGTCAAGCTAAACCTGGAAATTTTCATGATAAATTAAAAAAAAAAAATCTTAGCAATCTAATTGAACAAGTAGAAATGTTAAGAATAAAAAAATGAGCAGAATGAAGATGTTGGTATCTATGTTGTCCATGCAGAATCACATGATGTTAAATGTTGGTCCTCACTACCAAGGTTGAAGGAAGTTTACAATGAGGATCATGGAGCAAGTCAATTGCCAATGTAGCTATGCTATGTAGCTCCAAGAGGAACATGGAATCATATTCAACCAGATATGAGGCAATATCCTAATTCAAAATTTCAATCTTATGCAAATCCATCTCAAAGTAATTGGAACACACCTTTTTCTTGACAACCTTGGCCATCTCAACCCCAAAACCAATCTTGGCAACAAGGCTGGCAAGGAAATTATTGGATTCATCCATAATATTCTCAATATTTTCCTCAACATACTCCATACCCAACTCCATGTTATCCCTACCATCCACCTCCACCACAACCACAACCCCAACTACATCCATATCAAATATACACTCCTACTCAACTACATATACCACCATTTCCGAACCCACACAATAAAGTAGCTTAGCCCACTTGTAGTGCTAAGGTACAAAACTTCTAGAAAATCTCCTCTTGACCTAAATTATATTCATCTTGGCTAAGGAAGAGTATTGAAAAAATGAGATTCTCATGATATCACTGAAGGACCACATCTGGAAGAAGAAGATTCAAATGAGAATACCAAAGGATCATGGGCTGCATTTGATGAAGAGCAGGCATCAAAATCAGAGATCAAGAAAGCTCCCTCATGGTTACCATCAAATCCTCCATGTGTTAAAAAAAAAATCAACAAAAATAGGAAGATTTGAAGGTCATGGAAGAAGAAGACATCCAATATTATCCAACTTAGCAAGTGGACCAGGGGCCTTACAACTATATTGAAATATGGTTCCGTAAAAGTGTAAAGTTACAGCAATACACTCTTCTTCAACAATTCCTAATCTCATCTCTGTTAAAGCATTTGGTCTCCTACATCCAAGTACATGTCAAATAATACATTTCAAGCATACACATCAGTTTATCTATCATCTTGATGTGCACTTGGCTTCATTGCAATTATTCCTACATTTGAAAATGATTTTGTTTTTTCAAGTAGAGTAGGATAAGAAAAGAGATAAAAATGAAAAATAAGAGAAAAATATAAAATTTCAAGTGAAAACCTCCTTTGAGGCACCTGAGATTGGCTCATTGATTGAAAACCTCGATGAGGCGGTCAATGGGTTGGAAAAAGGAGAAAAACTTAAAAAAATAGATCTAGGTAAAAACTCCTTTGGGGCACCTAGGCATACCTACTAGTTGAAGACCTCATTGAGGCAACTAGTAGGCCTAGAAGAAAAAATAAAAAAATGTTTCCATGTGTCTCTCTCTCATGAATGTAGGTGCTCTCCAACCTCTGCAAGAAACATAAACAAGTTAGCCAACAAAGGAAAAGTTGATTACAAGCCTAGTGAAAGGAATCCAAATTTTGACTTTCTCCTCCTTTGAAAAAATGCTCCAACAGGACCAAGGCCATGTATATCCATGACCCTCATCTATTTCCCCCATCTACTCATCATTCCCAGACTTTTACCACTTATTTTCTTTGTTGTCCTGAAATACTACAAGAAATATTGTAGTTACTACAAGAAACATAAATACATAGAGCATAAAATTATTTTTGTCATATCTTGAAAACCATGCATCCATTTTTCAATATGCTTAAGGGGGAGATGCATATGGATGATAGTAACATTCCCAAGAAATTTCAGCAAATCCCAGTGCATTGTTTTGGAGAAATCGACCTCCATCACCTACAACCATTTTTAAATTTTCTCCATATTTATGTATCCATTTAAAAAGTTTTTTATGGGGAGATGCATAAATATGATGGTAATGTTAGTGTCAGTCTTTCTAGCCTTCCTCCAGTGATCAAATATGCTCTTACAAAGTGGTTTCAGAGTGTTAACGTCAAATTTTGTCATTTCAAAGAGTTTACAAGCAAAATTTGGTCACTAGGCATTAGGTCTAAGGTTTGCTCTCACTCTTTTCAAAGTTGCCCAAATTCCAATCTATGTCACTATTCAGCTGAGTCTATCATCATTCATAGGGTTGTCATTATCATGTCAGTGTCTAATGAGTCATTTTACATCTTGTTCATGCTTCATTGTGCCTTGGCAAGTTCATTTCCCTCTCCTAGGGTTTTGAAGCCAATTTCTCTTGGACGGTCAAATCATCAGCAAAACTTGTATCCAGATGTTCATACACCTTCCCCTACCCTTAAAGTACCTTATCAAACACTTCCCATCCCTTAGATCCGCCAAATTCTTCATTTTTCCACAAACCCTAGTTTCTAGCTACAACCTGGCAATTTTCTAGGTTCGGCCTGTGTTTTTCCCTTTTGGACCCTTTTCCCTCACTCAATCTCTGGGATTCCACTTTCCCCTGCTCCCCAACATCCCTCCCCACTCCCAAAAATTTCCCCAAGAATTTAGAAGCCCCCTATCCCCTTCATTTCGCTCCATTTCAACAAAATTCCTTGTTTCATACATCGGGACAAGTCACACTCAAATGATGATCCAGAGCAATAAAAGATGAATTTTGGAAAGCTGAGAGATTTTTTTTTCCAAAACATGCCATAGAAGAAAAACCTCCTTCACTTTTTTCACAGGTGTCATGGTTTGAGAGAAATGTCAAAGAATACCGTTGCCTCGGGAGAATCAAAGGCACCTCTAGAGTGACCTTGGGAAAATCAAGTTTTCTCCTAGCTTGGTTGGCCAAATGATTTGCTTGATGGGTAAAATGATAACTAGACACAACGAGATTTCCAATGAGCTATCATGAGATCAATTTGGGGTTGAGGAAGGCATTCAAAAGGTGACTGCAACAACACTCTTCCTTGAGGCAGCCTCATTTGGCACTTTTTGACTAGTCTTGGGATATTTGGCTTTTGACAGGGAAATGAACTCCAAATTGAGAAATTATAGTTGGGTTGGAAAGTAAACTCAAATACCTTTCGAACGAGCTATCCTTCACCTAATTCTGACACCGGGAAGGCCTCCAAAAACCTCCTGTAAAATGTGAGACCCGTTAAAACAGAGGTGAGACCCGTCAGGGTACCTCAGCTAGTGTAAATTTTGTATGGGCGCGACCCGTCAGGCAAGTGAGACCTGTTGGGAAATGAAAGCGACCCATCAACGTACCATCTACACAGAAATTTCCCAATATGCTACTAAATCACTCTGGATTGCTTCAAGGTTGCAGGTAGGCCTCCCATCATTCAAATACATTGTTTGCCAATGCTTGAAAAGCATGAGAATGTATTTTAAAGTCATCATTTTGAAATAATGAGTCCAATGTATATTTTCTTAAGAAGGTCAAAATGCAAGTAGAGATAGGGTTTTGTTTTGCTGCTCTCAAGGTTATCCCTTTCACACCCTGAGATTGTTCATGAGGAGGGAGGACCATCACAGCAGCATGATATCCCTGAGGCTAGATATGTCAGTTCTCCTCCATTGGTCACTTATCAGAGAGGCCACAGGGCCTTATTTGCGACAGCTAGGCGAGTATTTTCTCCACATTAGGTGGAAGGGGTCTCGCCTTCTTCATCAGTTCAGCGAGTATTATCTCCACACCAGGTGGAAGGGGCCTCGCCTTCTTTAGTAGCACAGGCAGCACAGAGGGGCAAGCAGCCCATGATCGAGGAGGGAATGACCGGTGATCCTGACATTGATATCATTGATCTTGATACCCGCTCTCCTACCACGGAGCTTCATGAGGTCATTCAGTAAAAGGAGGCCGAGAACCGCTTGTTGCAACAGAAGTTAGAGATGGCACAATGGACAAAACTCATATCTAGAGCAACGCAACAAGCAGTTGGAGGATGAGCAAGCTCTTGATGAGTTGTGGAGGATTCGTAGTGACCGCATCTTGAATAGAAGAAGACCCGATGATCTATTTCCCATTGAGCGAGAGTCCATGCTTATCCAGCTCAATGCTCACTTGGAGAGGCTGTTGGGTAAGGCCAACCAAGATAAGAAATTGTTAAGAAACATGAAGAACCATTATTGGGCGAGAATGCACGTGTGCAAAGCGAAGATGAAGGTGCTTCAAAGGCGGTTGGTCAAGGCACTAAAATGGAGAAAGAGGCCCGATCCACTCCATATCTTGGCCGAGGCTTCACTCACGGATCAAGGCACTAAATAGCCTAGCCACAGCACAAATGCCAAGAAATTTTGAGCATTTTGGGTAACTTTTGATTTTTTCAGGCAATTTACAGGTTTTCTCCATTAACGGGTCTCACCCCCGGTGAGACCCTTTGTCTCGGCAACTCCATTTTACAAAAACTCAGCATTTCTGGATTTTTCATGAAAAGTTACACTTGCTCATCCATTACTAAGAAATTTCATCAAGTTTTGGGCCTCAAGAAAGTAAAAAAACATGCAAAAAATGACTTTCTGCCACTTTTTTGACACACAAAAAGAAGTCTTGGGAGATTACAATTAGGGGCAAATGACCACCAAATTCAGAACTTCCAGTTGGGTTGGAAAGTAGACATCCAGACCTTTCCAAAAAGCCCACTTTTACCTCATTTGGACACCTGGAAGTGCCCCAATATTGGTCCCAAAGACAAGTGACCCGTCAGGCAGAGGTATGAGACCTGTTGGGCAGTCTTCACAGGAAATTCATCTACAGCTCAGGAATTCGCCCAGCTTTGACCAGTTTTGACTTGAGATGGGATTTTTCACCCTCTTTGATGTAATTAATGTATTTTCATGTTGAAATGTCACTTATTTACCTTTTCTAGAAGATTCATGCATGAAATAGCAAACATTTAATGAATGGATTGGTTTCCTACTTTATAGAGGCAAGTTGTTTTGACTGTCTAGTTTTTAGTGCTAAGTTTAGAAGTGGTTGAAATAGCTCCTAGGATAGTGAGCTCGACCCCTATAGGCAAGGAAAGGTGTTAGCTTTCCTATATTATGTATTTTCTTAGTCATTTTCGGGGATTGGAAGGTTGGACTCTTGAGGGAGAAGCTATCATTGTATTATTTCACTGTATCTCTGCAATTTTTGGCTAAGGAAGACCAGGGTTTTGCAGTCCTTTTTGGGATTCTTGTGGTTACATGTATTGATGGTGTGTTTCTCTATGTACCTGTAAGTGTGTTATGTGAATCATTTCCTTTCTTTTCCTTCTGCACATTAAGCAAATGAAGTGTTAAAGTAAGAATTCATGACTGTCATGCTCTGCTTTTAAGTTTGTTTAATTTCAAGGTTTTCTACTGTTTAAGGAGAATTCAAAGTTATTGTTTGCTCTCCTTAACTCCTCACCTGTCATTCCTAATCATCCACCTCAATCAAAGGCATCAATACTGTCTCCTACCTCGCCCCAAAGAACCCCCTACAGAAACTATGTCCAATCCCCGCACCCAAAATTGCCATCCCCTCAATTTGCCACCAAAAACCCTAAAAACCACAAATCAACCCTTTTGATCAGTTTACTAGCCTAAAATCAGTGTTACCCTATTGGTCATCTCATCCATTGAAGATTTTACTGAGATTGACCTGAGAGAGCCTTCTCCTGCCCCGTATGGCTAGCTACGAGGCTAAATGGTTTGATGTTGCCTTGAGGTTTGCCTTTTTCAGCCTAAGGTGAAATTTCAAGCGCTAACAATTTGATAGCCTTGAGTCTAAGAGATTTGGATTGATTCCTGGTAAATTCTGGTGGGTACTTTAAGTCTTGAATAAAATTCACTATATCACTATACCAATATGAAAGTAGAAATTTCTCATCAATATGTACAGGTAGAGGATCAAGATATGAACTGGAAGAAGGTTCTTGTGGACTCTCCTCATTTGAAATCTGAGAAGGTTCTTGTGGATTATTATCTGCTAACATTTGAGAAGGTTCTTGTGGATTCTTCTCATTTGAAATATGAGAAAGTTCTTGTGGATTATTCTCTGCTGACATTTGAGAAAGTTCTTGTGGATTCTTCTCAGTTGAGATCTGCAAAATGGTGTTGATACCAAGTATCTTACAATTTGATTCAACCAAAAGTTTTTCCAAACCATGTCCTTTTACCAATTTGGTATGTATGATATCGAAATCAAATTCAAGTATCTTGGCTATCCATATTCCCCTCTTTCCATCTGTATTAGGTTGTGTTAAAACGATTTTGACTGCATTATTGGGGAGATAAGCAATAATAGGGGAATGCAAAACATAGGTTTTGAATGATTTTAAGTCTTGGACAAGGGAATATGCTTGCTTCTCTATGATGTCATATATCAACTCAACATCTCTCATCACTTTATTGAAAAAGGCAATTGACTGCTCATATCCGTCATCATTTCTTTGTAGTAAAACAACAATTAAGGTAGTGTCAGAAGCAAAGGAAAAGATACTAAAGGTTTTGAGTAGTCTGGACTAGCTACTACTGGGGCTTCTGAAATGGATTTCTTGATCTATGAAAAAGAATATCTAGGTTGTACTATCAATTTGAATTCATGATCCTTTTTAAGCATGTCAGTAATATCTTTCACAATCATAACATAATTAGGTATAAATATTCTTAAGAAAGTTATTTTTCCTAAAAATGCTTGAATTTCCTTTTTCTTCTAGGTAAAATAATTACCTGAATTGTTGAGACTCTTTTTGAGTCGATTACAACTCCTTCCTTTGAAATTATATGTCCCAACAACTTTCCTTCTGTCATGGCAAAAAGTGACTTTTTTGGATGAAGAGAAATCCCACATTTCCTGCATCTTCCAAAAAGTTTTCTCAAGCGCTTCTAATGTTTCTCTTTAGAGTTAGGAAATACAATTAAATCATCAAGATAAATAATAATAAACTTATTGATCTTACCAATAAATGCGAGATCCATTGATCTTTGAAACATTTCTTCATCGTTAATTAAACCAAATGGAATTCTGGCATACATAAATGTACCCCAAGGAGTTGTAAATGTTGTCTTTTCTTTATCTTCTGGACTAACCAGGATCTGGTTATATTGAGAAAAGCCATCTAACATAGAAATCCTATTTGAACCTGACACTCTCTGAAGTAACTGATCCATTTTTGGTAATGGCCCAATTATCCTTTAAAGACAATTTGTTCAGATTCCTAAAGTCAACACAGTCTTATTCTACCAGTTTTCTTCTTAACAGGTACTAGGTTTGCTATCCATTCAGAGTATCTTAAGGGAACAATTATTTTTGCATCTGATAATTTTTTAATTTCTTTCTTAATTATTGGAAGCAAGAGTGGGTTTATTCTTCTTAATTTCTGCTGAAATAGTTTAGCTTCAGGTTTGAGAGGAATTTTATGTTCAATAATGGTCTTGTCATAGGTTTTCAATTCTTCATATGACCATGAAAATACATCTCTATAATGTTTGAAAAGATTGATATATTTGTCTTTGATTTCTTGAGGCAATGATGCTGATATTTTAAATTTTTTGATTTCATCAGATGTACCAATATTACAGTCCTGAACATTTTCTTGATGTGAATTTAATAATGAAGTTTTTGAAACATCATTATGATAAAAAGGATTTTCAAGGGGAACTAATCCTTTTAGAATGTAATTATTTGATAACTGAATGATATCTTAATAAAAAAAATTATGTTCTAAATGTAAATTTTGATCACCCTCTTTTGATTTAATTTCATCAATGTGTTCTCCTTCCATATGTAAATCATAAAATTCATCTATTACTTGTAAGAATTTTTTTAATTGTTCATCATCTTAAAAAACCTGTCAGTGTTTGAGATTGTCAGGAATGGAAGGTCCGTATTTCAACTCAATATGATAATGCAATTGTAAGGGATCAGGAATTGATCCAGGTGGATCTCCAGACACCAGTGGCATGGAAGAAGCTCAAAATTCAAAGTGGCAAAAAGACGATTAACTTGACATCAGATCGAAGTTCTTGTCGCCCTGATTCCAACGATGTGAACGACACTCCAATCTGAGTCTGGATGAAGGAGATAGAGGCAGTTAAAGTTGGGTTGACTTTTTGCCCAGCTAGGATTAACAAGGACACAATTTGAATTTTACAGTGGATAGAATCTGACGAACTTTGGCCAGATTCAGGGAAAAATTGTCACCTGGTTAAAACGACTCCTTCGGTCAAAAACCAAAATTTCAAAAATGCACAGTTAGTTTTGTTTAAACAAAAAAAAAATGTAAAAAAGGGGTGGTCAGCCACCAACCTCGCCACCACAACCTGTGCCATGTAACAATTTAATATTGGTGGAGGGGTGGCCCACGACCCCTGCCCCCTCCAATGGAACCAACAACAATCAAAACGGGGTGGGTGGCCATGACCCCGCCACCTCAACACCCTCATTATGGAACCCACGGGGTTGTTAAAACAAGCGACGGAGTTGGGTGGGCTGGCCCTTGGGGCATGGACCCGACCTCGAGACACGTAACCACCGCCAACCTTAATTGCACAGAGCCAATGAAGGTGGGGTGGGCAGGCCGCCCAAGGTGGGCCCAACCTGACCCATTTTTAAAATTAACAAATTTTGTCACAAAAAGGAGGAGGCGGGTGTTACCGGGAATAGTGTCCACTCAGAGTTGCTATTCCCACTAAGACTGGTAGCTATCTTAGAAACAAACAAGTAAAGACTACTTTCATTTTCCTTTATGAAAATAGATAAGAGTGGAACAAAGAACACCAACCTTAGTCTTGCGCTTGGTTCCTTAATTGATTCCTCTCCTTCCTGATAGATCTTTGCTGCTTCTTCTTCGTCTGCCCAGCTTCAAAGAGCACCTGTGGAATCAAAGAAACATACTACTATTGAATAACACAGATCTATATTCATAAATAACACAGGACCAGATATGTATTAACCATACAAATGCATATATAATCAAACATACAAGAATATGGAGGAAAACTTGAATAGATTTATTAATATCAAGAATAGCAAGAGGATTACAACCAATAGTTCTGACCCAACATCATCCTCCAGCAAGAAAGCCCTTCTTCACCTCAAGTAAAGCTTAGATCACCCAACACTATGAAATTTCACTAGAAAACCAACAACACTTCTCTACAAGATACAAGATTACAACCTCTAACCTTTGGATTTCTGGGATGAGAGATCCATATATAGATATTTGCAAAGGTGTGAGTTAGCTCTGGGTTTTTGATTAGTGTCCTCTCTTTGATAGTTCTTGGTTCCACTTGGAGATTTCATCGATCTCTTTCTCATCCTTGGGCGAAATCTGAGAGGCAAGTGTCATATGAGAAGTTTCTAGAAGATTCCTTGATCATCAACTTAGCAAACTATCTCCACCACTTGTCTATTCTCGTCCATCACACCCTATAGAAGGACTTTTCAGTATTCATCGCACCTTCCGTGTGTATTAGGTGAGATGCATCGCACCCTTTGCATTGGGCATTCAGTATGGTCTAGTTTTGACCAGTTCTGAGCAGTTTTCTGTGGAGAACTTATGGGAGATGATGTAATCAGATGACCTTGCTTCTTTAGGGAGTGAAGCAACACTTTTAGGGATTTAGGAGCCCTTGGTTTATGGACATTTATGATTTGGGTTGCAGTGCCCAAAAATGTCTATAATAGTTTCCCCCTAAAGCATGAGGTCGTTAATCTTTTGATGTCGGGTGAAATTCTTTATCATGAGGATTCGAAGTTTTTTCGCGCTGGAAGGCGACCTGTAATGAGATACAATACAATACATTATCTTCATAATATTTTTCATGATCTAGTTGAGGCGGGAATTCCCATGCTCAACTTTATAAATTCATTTTCATGTATGTAGGACAAACAACCGTCTGTGTGGCAGACTGATGACTCGGATGGAGTCATCATCCTTTGATTTGGATGATCATCTGTTCGGAAATGATGTACATTTGATGTCTTTATATTCCTGAATATATCGCAGCTCGGATGGATGAAACTAGATCCGGGGTCTTCAAAACTCGTTCAATCTTCACTTAGAGTACAAGTCGATCCATGTGAAAAATGTTTTGGAGTCGAACATGGAAAGACATCGCCTGATTACCAGCCAATGATGTAAGCTGTTAATAGGCACGAGAGGAATCATCAATAATGAAAATGACCCTCAAGGTATTACAGTACAATTCACACGGTGTGAAAAAGGGACTTGGTGTCAAAAACCACGCAAAATCTCTCGGTCGAAGGTCATTGATGTAAACCTGTCGTCGAAAGTGAGAAACTTGCCATTGAGGCATGCAAGCTTCAAAGTAATGAAAGGGGTTGTTCCTAGGTCAACTTCTTGGATAATGCGCTGATGTCAATAGGAAGTGACCCATCATAGTAGGGCCTTAATGAATCCCACATCTATGACACGGAATGGAGCAAATGATTTTGGAGGTGAAAACGATCTAATGATACAGGGTTCAGGGTGGCGGTCATGAAAGAATGGAGCGTGAATGTATTGCAGCGGGTGAGACACAGGTGAATTCTCTGAGTGACTTCTCTTGAACATATCGGCGACACCGACGATGGATTGGTAGTGTTAACCCCAAAGATGGATGGTGTGACGGACCAATGGTAATATGACCGGTGAACGGAACAACCCAACCCGACTCGGATGCGGAGAGAAAGTGTCATGTTCAAGAGCGACTTGCTACCAATAAAGTTTTTTCAAGTTTTCTTCCCAATTTTCCCCAGTCATTGCTGACCAGTACCTCTTTATTTGTGTCAAGCTTGAGGAGGATAACATATGCTTGTTCTATAATTCGCCCTTCAGGCGAACCTGTCACTATATTTTAACGAGCCTAGCGACAGTGAAACTCGTTCTCATCGATTTGGACGAGTTTTT
Organism: Pinus taeda; assembly: GCA_000404065.3. Classification (NCBI taxonomy): domain Eukaryota; kingdom Viridiplantae; phylum Streptophyta; class Pinopsida; order Pinales; family Pinaceae; genus Pinus; species Pinus taeda. Next base: position 391,037 of record APFE031069560.1, read on the forward strand.
CACTATTCGGTTTTAACGAGTTTAAAGACAAAGATGACTCGGCCCTTTTCAATTTTAGAGAGTCTGAAAGGGGCGGAAAGGAAACTCCAAAGATTCTTTTTCGTCATATAATCCCTTAAGTCCGAAAAAGCGTAAAATAATACGAAAGGGATGAATGCTTGGTAATTTTAATGAGCCGAACAAGACAAACACTCGATCTTTTTGTGTAATAATCCCTCAAGTCCAAAAATATTAAAATCTAGCGGAGGGATAGCACTTCCGATGACTTTAACAAGCCGGAGAGGCTAATCGCTCGGCAATCTTTTCATATTTTACAAGTCAGTTGAAAAGAGCTTAAAGGAGACTCGTTTTCAAGGAACGAGTGATGATTTCGGGTAGCAGCTGATTCCAGGTAAGGTTTGGAATTTTTCAATCATGACAGTGTCACAAGGATGGCTAACAGACTCACTCTTCGCAGATGTTCCTCGAAAGGGTAAACAATCAAATGGAGGCGAATGATTGGCTAAAAAACAGAGTGGAGGTGATGATGGGAACACGACCAAGGCTCAAAAGCTGATGATAATGCATTCGCAATGGTTATTTGCCGGGGGTCGGTTCATTTTTTAATGAGCTTAAACACTGGGGGAAACATTTTCTCATTATTTATGTTTAATTTTTAATGAGCTTGAACTCTGCGAAAAAACTGCTCGTGGCGGGTTTATTTTTTAACGAGCTTGAACCCTGCGGTAACACTGCTCGTGATAAGTTTGCATGCCCCCAGCATAATAACACCAAACCGAGGTGCATGCCCCCCAAGCTTCATTGCATTCAACACAGTGGTTGGAATGAAGGTTTACGTCCGAGATCTTTGAAAGACTCGACTTGGAAAGGAGTTGTTTCATTTTTTAATGAGGTTGACACAGTAAAAGAACTATCCTCATGATTCCTTGTTTCATTTTTTAACGAGGTCGACATGAGATAAGAACCGTCCTTAGAATCCACTGTATTTATAGTATTTGATAGAAAATAAGAAACTGAAGGATGATTAAGGTCGCTGGAATAATCTTCGTGGTAATCCGGAAGATGGGAATGATGCTGGTAATCTTCCCATGGTGCCCCGTCAATCATCATTGATTGAAAAATTCCTTCGTCTGTAGAACTTACATGTGACGAAGGATCTGAAGGGGTACTATATTCTTTAGACCTATCTATTCCAAATGCTTGATGAGCGTTGATTTGGGTTTGCCCCCCAGGCCAAGAAAATTGGTTGCTACAATATTTCTAAAATGATGATGATCCATGCTGTTAAAATGTTCAGGAATCCTCTGAATCTAGAAGATACCATATTGCAGGTTCCGACCATGGCCACTTCCGCCAGATTGTTTGGAGGTGGTAGGAAAAAATTCCCCATCAATATAGGGTCTTTTAGTAGACCTACTATGATATTTTGAAGCGAATGAGGGCTTCTGTGGATCATCGGAATGCTTCCCGTAACTTGTGAACTATTGGGGAGAAATGTTTGTTGGTTGATAATTGTAATTCCTCCTTGGAAAGGAAATGCAATCTTCCTAAGTAGGTCGACACAATGACATCCATGGCATATATCCAGGGCCTTCCTAGTAGGATGTTGTAATCGAGGTTTCCATCGATAACTTCAACATCAATTTCTACTCTTTTGCCCCCAGTTCGACTTGCAAGTTACTTAATATCCCATATGGGGTGTATGTTCGTCCATCAAATGCTTTTAATGTGGTCAACGATCGCAACAAGGTTGGAGACCCTAAAGTTTTCCAACAACTCATTGACATAATACATGTGGATGCCCCCTCATCAATAGTTGTTCTATGAACAGTTTTTTTGATGGCTTTCACTTGAATAAGGAAAGCTAATTGAGCTGGTAACTGAGGGTCATATCCTTTGTGATTAAAGGACACAAGATTGGAATCCGTTGGGTCAATCCCACCTATTGCTGATAATAAAGCCTGCTTTTGGGATGGGAAATTTTGCAGTACCTCAAGTGTCGACATCGCGGAGGGCGATTGGGCTAGATCCTCCACTATATTATAGCGTTGTTCTGCTCTGGCACTAGGATTAAACATCGATTTGTGTACTACTCCCTTTGGCCTTTTTATTGTTAATTAAGGAATTATGGGTGGCACAACTTCGATCGAAGTTGTTGTCGAACTACTAGGTTGATCATTATCCTTGTTGTTCGACATCTGTGGATTCCCGTAATCTTTATTCCTTGTCGATATGAGAGCATCATTTAGTTGCTTTGAAACCGACAACATTAGCACTTGGGACGGGGAAGCATTTTTGCTAGCAACCAGATTTGTTCCTGGGTTTGGAAACGGATCAGTCAATATAGCCAAGGTTTTTAAATTCTTAAAGAATTTTCTAAGCTCAACTTTATATAGACAATCTCTTGTTCGATGATCCTCATCGCATATATGACACCCCAAAGGAGGTTTCCTTTTCCCAGAAGGGTTTGCAGAAGATTTTTTAGGAGATGACTCCTCTTGTTTCTTCTTTTTCCCTTTCTTTTTCTTCTTGCCTCTTGGTTGCTTTGGTTCTTTGCCTTTGTCAATCGACACGACACTAACCTCTGAGGCAAGAAGTTTGTCATTTGCATTTTGACTAGAAACTGTACGGGTTTTCTTTGACATATCCTTTATGGTTTTAGTGCTTGTCGTACCTATCACGCCATCGCCAACATGAGAGTCTTTGTTTGATTTAGGAGGGTGAGGAACGGAAAATTCCGGTCTAGGAGCATTAGGGATTTTATCGCAGAGCGTGCCAGACTAAGTATAAATCAAGTCTAGATATTGTGCACGAGCAATAACTTGCTCTTCAGTGACGAATCCTCCCTTTGCCACATCTTCTGTAATAGCAGGTAACAATGACTTAATAAACCATTCAGCCAATAGCTGATCAGGAACATACATTTTTACCATTCTACGACGACATCGCCATTCATGAATATGATCGGATATGTGAGTGGCCGTCGTTTGTTTAAAATTGGTAAGTAGCTCAGTTCTTGTTTCGTACCTTATGGGTAACTAAAAATGGGTTAAAAAGGTTGTGGCTAGGGTACTGAAGTTATCAAATGAAGCTCTAGGCAATTCTATATACCACTTTGCTGCTGGACCAGTCAACGTTCGCTGAAAGAGGCGAAGCCTGATCAAATCATCATTAAGAGTGTTGGATGAACACCACAGATGAAACGTCATCACATGATTCGATGGGTCTTCACCCAGATTTCCATTAAATTTAGGAATATCAGACGGAAGTTTATGTGGAATCGCCGACCACCAAGAGGCATAGGCAATTGGATCGTTTGTTAGTCGATTTAGATCTGGTAACTCTAAAGTTGCCACAAAAGGCAACTGTTGATTTAGGCTTGGCAGAGCATACCTAGGATAAGATGGAATTGCTTGAGCAGTTGGTCTTTTCATACCAGCATAATGCATTTGATGTTGATAACTTTGGTAAGGTTGATGGGCATAACCATTATGATATGGTTGATATGGCTGCCCATTACTTGCAAAGACTTGTTGCTCATATCCTTGGTAAGCTTGCTGGAATTGCGGTTGTTGGTATTGCACTAGCCATGGTTGTGAAGTCATGGGATGTTGTCCAGTACTGACTATTTGACCAAGATGGAGGGTGGTGGTCCCCGTTTGAACCTGTGTCATTCCACTAGTTGGTGATTGCGGTTGTGTCGTAGGTACAAGAAGTTGTTGCATTATAACCTAAGAAACTTGAGGTTGGCATACAACTGGCAATGCATGTACTTGCAATACTGCCACAATAGCCAGCGTAGTGGGGATATTTGTCATAGGTAAACTTTATTGCATTTAGTATACAACTCTTGGTTGTTGAGGCAGGATTGGCATCCAACTGCTAGTTGTAATTCCAGCATAACCTAAATTTTTTTGTGAACTCTCGCATGGTTGTCCTTCTGAAGAAGGCAATGAAAGGGTCTACAGCCCTCCATACGATGGTAATCCAGTACTCAAAGGAATGATTTTCCTTTGGGGACCGGTTTGCCCAAATTGACACTATGAAGGATCAATTTTTCGAGACTCAACGTAAGAGATTCCAAATACAATTCAGGACGAACAAATGGGAACAATCCATACTATAGAAACAACCCCTGGATGGACTCCATCCAGCGATTGAGAGCTGGTTGGGACAGATGGCCCGCCGGCGAACATTGTCGGAGTAGCAACAGGAATTTCTACTGCTGCTGTGTTGGGTGACACAGTCCTTGATGTCGACGGTTGTTCAGACATATTAAGCCTATCCAAAATATTCCTTAGTGATTCTTCAAGAACTTCCGATGGCGGGATAATATCTTATGATGAAGAAGGATACAGGGAGATCCCAGCTCCAAATTGCGTTGGAGTGTTAGATGGAGGATCTTCCACAATCTCTTCTATGGCAATCAATCCAGGAGGAAGAGGTAGATCGTCAGGTCTGTAAAATATTTCTGGTGCCGAAGAAGATATAGGTTCCGTAGTAACAGACGTTTGGGGAGTAACACCTTTCGAATCAGCTGTAGATGAAGTCAGTTCAGGGATAGAAGTGTTTACCGTCACACTAGGATTAGTTGTAATGTCCTTTTGTTGCTGCGAAATTTCTCCTGTAGAGGCAGGGATACCATAAATGTTCGGAGTAACCAGAGTCTTTGAGGATGTCGGAGTATTTGCTCCAACCAACCTAGGGGACTTTGATCTGGTCAAACGAGTTCGCTTTGTCCGGAATGGTTTCACTTCCAGAGTCAACCACGATTGACTCGTAAGTCTCCGCGAATGACGGGGTTTTGATTGACTTTCTTCCACGATTGCGGATTACTTGATCAACTCAAAATAGAAGGGGAAAATGTTTTCGAATTAAATGAATTTTAGACGCTTTGACACAACTTGTTTTTTTAATTTTTAAGAGTCGAGAAAAAACAAAAGATGACTCTAGTCACCTTCGATTTTTAATGAGGCTGAAGTGACAAGTGCTCAGATGGACCTTTTATTTTAAGGAGTCTGAAAAGGAACGAAAGAGACTTCTCTGGAAATGCCCTGCATAGTGGATTACCAAACCAATTGCAAAACTACAGAATACTTTTTACGGTACGGTAGTCAATCTTCTTGAATGCTGTGTTCAGTGCATTGCGATCAATAGGGTGGCAGACACGGCTTCCTAAGGATAAAGAATGTAGCCTATTATGGTCTCCCAATATATACTCGACGATATGTGGGAGCACAAGTACGTACTGGCACTTGTTGTCTTAGAGTGGAGGAATCACCCAACCAACAATGAAAACAACAGTTACCAAGTTTTACGACGTCGGAATATGTCTCTAGCCTAGACTTCTAGATGTTGTGCGTTAGGTTCCAAAGCATTTTTAGATTCATTAAATTTATTTTATAGTTGATGTTGTTTAAAAATTTGCCTTTCAGGTTCACCGCGTGATGTGTATACAATTCCTAAAATGCAATCTAAGATGATAAACAATTGTTTGATCTTCTTTTGGCAATGAAAATCCTAGCTACTAAGGAAAGAAAATTGAGAGTCTTTCAACAAAGAGCACAGAGCACACACTAAATGCACTGTCCTAAATCAAACCAAGCAGTCTAAATGCAAATGCACATGCATGTATTTGTTTTCAGCCTTCTTAATGTATGAATGACGATAAGAAAGCTAAGTGCAAATATAAATTAATTTCAAAGCGACAATACTTAACAAATTTCTTTTCAAAATGAAGTGAAGATAAGGGCGACGCTTTGCGATTTCGAAACGGAAACTATTTTTCGACACTTTAAAAACTACTAATTCAAATCATATACAAGAGTAACAGTACAATCGACTATCAGGAACAATGGAATTTTCTTCTATGATTGAAAATGACACTTACGACACTTTCAGATTAAGAAACGACAGTTCGACTACGCTACTTCTTTGCAAAAGAGAACTGAAAATGGCGCACAATACATAAAAACACTTACAGTTCTTTGAACAATAGAGGTGGAATGATGGAAGAGAAGGGGGTTTTCACAGAGATATACTGACCACAGACAAAAAAACTCCTGAATAGAACTGGAAAGAGTGAAGAAAAACCAAAGTCTAAAGGTAAAATTAACCTTCCCTGACCATCGCACCTATTACACAGGGAATCCAGTATGCATCTCACCTACTGCACATGGGAAGTGCGATGCATATAGACTGCCTTGAAGGGAGGGTGCGATGGTACCAGTGCGAGACTTTTAACCAGTCTTTACTCACAATTTACATTCAGTTCAGTGATTTAGGCCGAGTAAGTGATGTTCAGGAAATGTAAATCACAGGGGTTGATCTAAGGAGGTTACTAGAGCCACCACTTAGGGCAATTAGAACGTTTGCAGATCGATTGTTCAATTTATAAAAAAAACCCGGAGATAGACTAAAGCAGCATTGATCTACTTTGCTTTTGTATAACAAATGTCGTTCGAAGGCTAGCTGGCTTGACTTCAGGCTCCGTCTGTAAGTTTATAAAACAAACAAAGATAAACTAACAAACAATTTATTCGCTCCCCAACAGAGTCGCCATTTTGTTACCGGGAATAGTGTCCAGTCAGAGCTGCTATTCCCACTAAGACTGGTAGCTATCTTAGAAACAAACAAGTAAAGGCTATCATTTTCCTTTATGAAAATAGATAAGAGTGGAACAAAGGACACCAACCTTAGTCTTGCGCTTGGTTCCTTAATTGATTCCTCTCCTTCCTGATAGATCTTTGTCGCTTCTTCTTCGTCTGCCCAGCTTCAAAAAGCACATGTGGAATCAAAGAAACATACTACTATCGAAGAATATAGATCTATATTCATAAATAACACAGGACCAGATATGTATTAACCATACAAATGCATATACAATCAAACATACAAGAATATGGAGGAAAACTTGAATAGCTTTATTAATATCAAGAATAGCAAGAGGATTACAACCAATAGTTCTGACCCAGCATCATCCTCCAGCAAGAAAGCCCTTCTTCCCCTCAAGTAAAGCTTAGATCACCCAACACTATGAAATTTCACCAGAAAACCAACAACACTTCTCTACAAGATACAAGATTCCAGCCTCTAACCTCTGGATCTCTGGTATGAGAGATCCATATATAGATATTTGCAAAGGTGTGAGTCAGCTCTGGGTTTTTGATCAGTGTCCTCTCTTTGATAGTTCTTGGTTCCACTTGGAGATTTCATCGATCTCTTACTCATCCTTGGGCGAATTCTGAGAGGCAAGTGTCATATGAGAAGTTTCTAGAAGATTCCTTGATCATCCACTTAGCAAACTGTCTCAGCCACTTGTCTATTCTTGTCCATCGCACCCTATAGAAGGAGTTTTTAGTATGCATCGCACCTCTCATGTATATTAGGTGAGATGCATCACACCCTCTGCACTGGGCATTCAGTATGGTCTAGTTTTGACCAGTTCTAAGCAATTTTCTGTGGAGAACTTCTGGGAGATGATGTAATCAGCTGACCTTGCTCCTTTAGGGAGTGAAGCAACACTTTTAGGGACTTAGGAGCCCTTGGTTTATGGACATTTATAATTTGTGTTGCAGTGCCCAAAAATGTCTATAACAGCGGGATTTGACCGCCCGACCTCCTCCGTAATAAACGAATCCTAAACCAACTTAGCACAACTGATTTGTTGAGAAATCCGCTCGGGATTTAATATAAACACTCATTTTCATAGTGATCCCAGGAAAATAGAGGAACCAGGAGCGGGCATGGAAAGAGAGGCAGAGTTAATTTTTTAATTAATTTTTAATGCAGGTGGAACCATGACTGAGCAGAATTTCCAAGAGGGTGAAATTTTTGCAGTGTCCAAATTGGACAAATTTTATGTCGATCTTACACCTCTTGGTGACACGAATCTGATGGCGTAGTCAGTTTCCTGATATGAGCAGCCGTTCCTGATATGAGCAGCCGAATTGCAGAGGACCCGGAGGAGGGAATATTTGAGAAATCTAGGGGGAATCTAAAAGATTCCTTAAGCCCTAGATGCTCAATTTCTTAGAATCCATAAATTTGGCAGTCGATTTTGCACTATTCGACGCCACAAATCTCATGGTGCATTCATATTTTCCTTTTTCTCATTCTATCTTTTGGCCACGTTTTTAAGTGGAGTGCATGTGTTAGCATTCATGTGTGAGCAACCATTTCGATGAGATTCGACGCCGCGAGATTCGACGTGCGACTAGCTTCAGCAGTTTGAAATCTGCTTCTTTAGATGGCCCCCGGATGTGAGGTATGTGCAATGTATTCATGTACTTATTTTGTTATGAATTGTGCTGCACACATCCCTGTATGATGCTTGATGTGGGATCTTATTTCTTTCTCATTTTCATGATTCCTGCTTGATGTGATACTGAATCATCTGTGTGATGTACTTGTTGCCATGATTCGTCATGTTGTGAGATCCCTTTGTTGTATGTTGATGGGATACTCATGTGGTCTCCATGTATGTTTGCATTGAGATCCATTTTATGCCACGTTGGCAGGATGCTCATCATGCATAAGTTTGTGTCATACTAAGAGGAGTCCTTTTGACTGATAGTTCCTGTAGCGGAACATCTCTTGGTGCCACTCCTGCGTGAGGGCATTTTCCTTGTATGATAGCGACATCACATCTTATGTACATCACCACTATTGATATCACTTAATACAGTGGCCTACACCGTCTTGACATCGAGGCCCGGAAACGTAGTCCCTCTCGGATGAAATCCATTATCAACGACGTATGTTTTCACATGGTGATGATTGTCATGTTCCTCTTCTTTACAACATGCAGATGTCTTCATTTATGTTCTTTTAAAAATGAAATTTAACACATCATGAAAGTAAAAGGTCTTGGAAGGGAACTTTGTCACACCCGGACCTGGATCAAGTGGTATCAGAGCGGTCTTTGCGTGGATGTGAATTGCAGTGTGAACAATGGAACGTGTAGCAACAGAGGATAAAAAAGCGATGTACGAGACCATGATCAAAATTTCCAAAAGAGTGGAATAATGTATGAAACTCTACATAAAGAGACATAGGAAAAGGAGCGATTGCAAATTCAGTTGCAAACCATAGAAGAGGCCTTGGAAGAGCTGAAGCACAACAAACATAATCTTCAAATGGAGAACACTGAATTGAAGATGCGTCTACATGAAGAGAAAGAGGAAAAACATAGTTTGCTAGGATAGCTGCAAGAAAAGGATGAGGCCTTGGGAAAGCTACAACGAGATCCATGTGAGGTAAAAAGTAGTTCTCTAAATTCATGTATGTGACTTGATGATGATTTTGCTATTTTTGAAAATCACACCACAAGAATTGGCTCCAAACTATTGAAAAAAATGGGGTATGAAGGAAAAGGCTTGGGAATCAATGGGCAAGGCATTGTCAACCCCTTGAAAGTATAGGAATTACTGTGTCGAAAAGGACTTGGGTATGTCATAAAGGAAGTTGGGGAATGTTCCATGACAGTTAGTGAACCACAAACAATAGAGATGAGTAGCCCTCATCAGTTCTTTCCAAATCGATAGAGGAGGTAAAAGATGTTGATTTCCTTTTGGTTTTGTCTTCACATAGTATGCTTTTCGTTGGAGATTTGGAGATCCCAATTACAGGGACAAACATGAGGCTCCTTACTAGGATGAGGCATGAGGAGGGAAAAGAACTTGATGTTAATAACCAAGGCATAACTCCACCATTGGAGGTTGTGTAGAGACCTCAATTTGTAGGCTCAAGATACACCAAAGGAGAATGTGTTTCTTCTGAGACATCATCGAAATAGTCAAGGAAAGAGAATGATGGGAACACATCCCCATCATCCCATGGAAGTTTCCATGACAAGGAAAGAGTTGAGACAAGCTCTCATCACCGTACTTACACCAGAGACAACACGGAAAGGTATAACCGCTCACGACATTCGAATGTTCATTTCAATTATGATCATGTTGTTAATGATGAACGTAAAAAATGGAATCGAAAAACATGTACCTTTTGTGGATTACATAACCATACATTTTCTAAGTGTTGCAAAATAATAGCAGTACAAACAAAGAAGAGGTGTGAAAGATCCGCTTAGCAGAAGGTAAAGAAACATGTTAAGCAGATCTAGAGGAAGAAAACCCATTGTAGTTATTGCGACAGAAGTGGCCATCAAAGAGCCACTTGTTGGAGGCTCCATCTAGACCAGTGCCTTAAAGACAAAGTGTCGATGCATGAACTAGGTGAAACAATTGTTTGACAAGAAAAACCACCATAGGGGGTGACCAATTCACAACGATAAGCGAAAAATGGTTTCTATATATGTTAGCATTTCATGGTCGTGCTTTTGTAAATCATTTGTTGCATTTCAAAATGTAAAAGTGATGATGTGTTTTCCATCACTTGTTAAGAAAAAATGATGTCTGGTCTTTTTTTGTGTTGCATGATAAACTATGAAAGTGATGTCATGTTTCCATCACTTGTCAAATCAAAATAGTAATTGGCCTTATTTTGTAAATCATGTGTTGCAGTGATGATGTGTTTTTCATCACTTGTTGAAGCAACAATGATGTGTTGACATTCTTTCGTAGCTGGGGTATTGTGTCCATATTGATGTAAACTTGACCACCAAGTATGTGTTATAAACTCGTGGAAAGTGTGGGATTCTTTGGTCATTAGTTGGTCATGAAAATTCAAGCATGTAATTTGCAAAACAATGTACTACAAGGTGCAGAGGTTGCAGGTTACGGCTCATCGCTTAAGGCTCTGAAGAACAAAGGTGAAGGATATGGAAGCGAGACCTTTCAGGATGCTTGTGATGCAGAAGAGGTACATAAAAGTTACATATTGTTTTTCATTATTTTGGAGGACCAAAAGCTCTTAGTGGGGAGGATTGATCCAGGTGGATCTCCAGACACTAGTGGCATGGAAGAAGATTAAAATTTGAAGTGTCGGAAAGATGATTAACTTGACATCAGATCGAAGTGCTTGTCACCTTGATTCCAACGGTGCGAACGACGCTCCAATCCGAATTTGGATCAAGGAGATAGAGGCAGTCAAAGTTGGGTTGAATTTTTGTTGACTGGGCATGATTAACAAGGACAATATTTGAACTTTTCTGGTGGATAGAATCTGGCCAACTCTGACCAGATTCTAGGAGAAATTGTTGCCTGGTCAAAACAACTCCTTCAATCAAAAACCAAATTTTAAAAAATGCACAGTTAGTTTTGTTTAAACAAAAAAATTATAAAAAAAGGGGTGGAGGGCCACCAACCCTGCCACCCCAACCTGTGCCATGTAACAATGTAATATTGGTGGAGGGGTGGGCCATGACCCCCGACCCCTCCCACGGAACCAACAACAAGAAAAACGTGGTGGGTGACCATGACACTGCCACCCCACAACCCTCATAACGGAATCCACGAGGTTGTTAAAAGAAGCGACAACGTTGGGTGGGCTGGCCCTTGGGGCACAGACCCGACCCCGAGACACGTAACCACTGCCAACCTTAATTGCACAGAGCCAATGGAGGTGGGGTGGGCGGGCCACCCAAGGTGGGCCTAGCCCAACCCATTTTTAAAATTAACAAATTTTGTCACAAAAAGGAGGAGGCAGGATTTGACCGCTCGACCTCCTCCGTAATAAACGAATCCTAAACCAACTTAGCACAACTGATTTGTTGAGAAATATGCCTGAGATTTAATATAAACACTCATTTTCATAGTGCTCCCAGGAAAATATAGGAACCAGAAGCCGGCACAGAAAGCGAGGCAGAGTTAATTTTTTAATTAATTTTTAATGCAGGTGGAACCATGACTGAGCAGAATTTCCAAGAGGGTAAAATTTTTGCAGTGTCCAAATTGGACAAATTTTATGTTGATCTTACACCTCTTGGTGACACGAACTCGATGGCATAGTCAATTTCCAGATTAAGCAGCTGATTTGCAGAGGACCCGGAGGAGGGAATCTTTGAGGAATCTAGTGGAATCTAAAATATTCCTTGAGCCCTAGATTCTCAATTTCTTAGAATCCAGAAATTTGGTAGTCGATTTTGCACTATTCAACGCCACAAATCTAATGGTGCATTCAGCTTTTCCATTTGCTCATTCTATTTTTTGGCCACTTTTTTAAGTGGAGTGCAGGTGTCAACGTTCATGTGCAAGCAACCATTTCCATGAGATTCGACGCCGCGAGATTCGACGTGCGACTACCTTCAGCAGTTTGACATCCGATTCTTTAGATGGCCCTTGGATGTGAGGTATATGCAATGTATTCATGTAATTCTTTTTCTATGAATTGTTCTGCACAGATCCCTATTTGATGCTTGATGTGGGATCTTGTTTCTTACTCGTTTTCATGATTCCTGCTTGATGTGATACAGAATCATCTGTGTGATGTACTTGTTGTCATGATTCGTCATGTTGTGAGATCCCTTTGTTGTATGTTGATGGGATACTCATGTGGTCACCATGTATGTTTGCATTGATATCCCTTTTATGCCATGTCGGCGGGATGCTCATCATGCATGAGTTTGTGTCATACTGATAGGAGTCCTTTTGACTGAAAGTTCTTGTAGCGGAACATCTCTTGGCACCACTTTTGCATGAGGGAATTTTCCTTGTATGATAGTGACATCACCTCTTATGTACATCACCACTATTGACAACACTTAATGCAGCGACCTACACCATCTTGACTTCGGGGCCCGGAGATGTAGTCCCTCCTGGACGAACTCTATTATCAACGACATATGTTTTCATGTGTTGATGATTGTCATGTTCCTCTTCTTTACAACATGCATATGTATTCATTTATGTTCTTTTAAAAATGAAATTTAACACATCATGAAAGTAAAAGGTCTTGGAAGTGTCCTTTGTCACACCTGGACCTGGATCAAGAATTTTAAAAGAACTCGTGGAAATTGCCAAAGCATCAACATGAATATTTTATTTTCTTTGGATTGATGTGATATTAAAGGCTTTAAAATAATTACATACACAGTCCCAAACTTCATTTCTATAAGATATAAGCCTAAATTCTTGGTTTGATAGAGGTTTTTGATTTGTTTTACAATTAACTCAGAATCACCATATACAACTAAGTTTTCAACTTTCATACTTTTGGCTAACTTCAATCCTAAAATTAGGGCTTCATATTCTATGACATTGTTTGTGACCTCAAAATATAATTTAAAAGATTGGGTTATATTTTTCTTATCAGGAGAGATGAGTATAGTTCTATCCCTTGCTCCATCTTTGGAAAATGTTCCATCAAAGTACATGTTACAGGTCTATTTGGGCACATCACTCCTGACATTCAGATCAGTACAATTAGGGCTCATCAAACCCTAATTCAGTTGTTACATGCCATAAACAAGTCATCTCATTGAATGCTTCCTTCCATGAAAGTTTCTTGGCCTGAAGCCTTGATAAAATGCCTCCTTGGGACACCAGTGCAACCTTGGTCAAGGGTAACTGCGTTGCAGAGCAGGTAGGCCCATTCAAGCCTGCACTGCAATTCACTTAGGCCCTCTTTGACCTACCCTGGGTGAGATTGAGCAAAATTCGCATAGGGTTCTGGGAACATTCCTTGATTTTAGATGATTCTAGAAGGATCCCATCTCTTATGTCCTCCTATGAGCTCCAAAATGAATAGGCTAAGGATCCATTAACATCCCATCCTCTCATCCCTTGCTCCATGGAAACTAACTCCAAGTTTGGAAGGCCATTCAATACCCTCATTTATGACAAAACCACCTCCATTTCCTATAAATTGTGCACTCATCATAGTGATCAAGGGGCTAGAATCTGAAGTTTGTAAGGAAATTCTGTTGGTTTGAGATTTGAGTTCATGTCAAGCAATGTTATGCTGCTGGAGTGGTGTGCTTTTGATGTGGTGAGGGTTGGGCTGAAGCTGGAGGAGTGGCATAGGATTGAACTATATTGGGTGAAACTCTTCCTTCTACATTAATAAAGAGTTTATTCTTTTTCTCATATTCTTGTTGATATCTATGATGATTGTGTGTTTCAATGTCTTCGATTCCATTGGTTTATAGTAGGTAGATCATGTATGCTTTGATCATTTGTTGTTTCTGTTTCTGTTGATACAAGTACCAATTGAGCAGATTTAGTTCAAATGGGAGCGACAGGAGCAATTCAAAGGGAATTAAGGAAGCGAAAGATTACAAGTAAGTTCCTTCATTTCATCTATCTACTATAGGAAGGTTAAACTACTTCCTTTCTATTTTTCTAGGTGTAGCTACCCACCTAGGGAAAATGTGTTTATACGTAGATGAAAATTCCATATAACAGTACACTTTCCAAGTGTCAGTGCTTATAATTTGAGGGGTATTGATAGTTTCTTGAATAATGATTTGAGGATTTGGAAGTTCATTAGAAGCTAATGTAAAGCATCCAAAATATTGGTCAATTGCATAAATAGGATGATTAATTTCTTGATTTTCTTTACAGACTGTATTAATGAATCTAACTTCTCTATATAATCTTAAATGTTCACCTCCATAAAATGGGATTGTAGCATAAGAAATGTCCATTTGTAGAATTCTCCCTAACTTGGCACAACAGGATCTAGATAATAACATTCCAAATTTTAGGGGAACATCTGTGACAACAATGTCTAAGACTATACTCTTAACAGGGATCTGAGCAAGTTTTACCATTAAAGCCTTAATTAATTTGAGACAAGGTACTTTCTTAGAGCCAAAAGTATACAAGTCATGATATGGTCTAGTGATTTTCAATTGAAGTTGATCCATGATTACTTTAGGCATTAGATTATGGGAAGCACTTGAATCTAACATGAAACTATATAAAATGTAATCATGAATTTTCAAGGTGACATAAAAGGGTGGTACACTTTCATCAATCATACCTGAGCTAGGACCAAAAACAATTTGAGGTTTTTCATCCTATAAACTAATGACATCCCCCTCTGCATCAACACTTGAAGATTGAATCCATTTAGAGACTTGATGTCTATAACCTATATTTTTAGGGAGTTCAAATAATGGAATTGGAATTTTAACTCTCTCTAATTCTTTTTCAACATTAAAAGCAGTTGGAACAATTTTTTCAACAATATTATGTTCTTGTATTTGATTCTGTGGAATTAATGGTGTTTGTGTTTTAACTGATTTTATTTGAGGTTCATCAAAGGTAACCTTTTTGGCTAGTCTAGTAGGTCCTGGCCTTGGTCTAAGGTCATACCTTCTATTTAATTTAGCAATTAAGAATTCAGAAAAAGCTTGATACATAGAAATTTGAGAATTTTCTTGATTTTGAAATAAAGATTGATCTTGAGTAATTGGGACAATATCATTCTGTGATGATGGGTCTGCAAAATAATTGATACCATTTTTATTGACATGAAAATTTTCTTCAGGATCTTGATCATCAATCATTAGGGGAGGTTGAATTTGTTGATCAGTGTTTGGCCTTTGCAAAATTTGAGGTTGAAAAGGTCTTCTATATTGAACTTGTGGTCTAATTGCACCTTGTTGGCTTGCTCTAGGTTGAGTTTCCATTCTAGAGATTCGGTTAGAGAGATTTCTAAGTAAAGAAGTTATTTCATCAATTTTATGATCTTCATCTTTAGTCTTTGATTAGTTACCTTCTTCTCTAGCTTTCAATCTCTTTTCAGCCTTAGCTTTTAGTTTAGTAGATGTTGATCTATTACCCTCAACTCCGATTGCATTTGTTTGCATGTCTACTAGAGTTTCAGATTTTCTCTCCCTAAGAATTACAACAAAGTCATCTTCAAATGATTTGGAAAACCTAATATTAGTAGCAATTATTGGAGATTTGTAATCATAGGGCATTTTATTATAGAGTTTATTGAATCTCTTAATGAAATCAACTATAGGTTCACCAGGGTTTCTCTTTAAGTCTTCAAATTTTGTTAAGTAAAAGAAAAATCTTTTTTACTCCCCATTGATTTTTGAAAATATTAACTTGTTCAACCCATGAATTAATTGAATTAGCTTGAAGTTGTTTGAACCATATCCTAACATTTCCTTTAAGGGATTGAACAAAAATTCTAGTGTAGACATCCTCATGCTTAATATTCATGTTATCAACAAAGTCTAAGAACGCAGCTAAGCGATCTTCAATAGATGGCCTAGTTTCTCCATTAAATCTAGGCAAGTGTTTTAATACCGATAAGGAAAAGGATGGAGTTGGGCTGCAGGTGGAAGAACTAAGGCTGCATAACATACTGGCACAATTGGTTGAATACCAACCATTTGATGAGATAGAGTTGTATTTTTATGAGAGACAACTTTACTAGAAGAAGACGGTGATGAAGGTTTAGGTTTCTGGAAGAATTGAGGATTAATAACTAACTTCTAAACTTCAGGAGAAACCTTTTCAACATCCTCAAAAGCTAGAGGATTAGTGCAAATACTTAATTCCTATTTAGATTTAGTAGAAGTAAATGGATAAGTATGTACAAAAGAATATTTGAAATCAAGTGGTTTAAGCTTAGAAAAGAAATTTTAGGATCTTCTTCACAGTCAGAAGGTTGCAAATGGGTATAAGGAATTTCAAAAGCCTCAAGTTGATGGACTAGAAGTGCAATTTGAAGATCTACTACTTTAGAAAGGAGTTCTAAAACTTTTGGAGGAAGATATGATAATTAGGTAGTTGTTGGAGTTGACTGTAAAGGGTTAGATTGTGAATGTGATTGAGATAGAATAGAGGCAAAAGTAGCTAGAGAGGCTTCTAACCTATGTCTAATTGATGCAATTATAACTAATATCTCTAGATCTGATAAAGGAGAGAAAATTTCAGGATTTGACTGGGATCTGGTATGCCTACGTGAAGCCAGATTTAACCAGTAGAGTCACCAAGTGAAGAAACAAGTATAATCATTGTCCCAGGGAAACAATTTAAATCTTCATTCCCTGACAATGACAACAAGCTGATGTTGTCCTTTCTAGATAGTCCTAGCCTAAGGGACTATGCCAAAGCATCTAAAATAATGTCTTTGATTTTTAATGGATGACCAATGTTTAAACTTTAAAACATATGTAAATCTTAATTATTTATGAGAAAACAGGAGGGTTGATTCTTGACTCTTCACAAAATTAAGCTTTAAAATGACATGAAAAGAAGAAGAAAAGAAAATATGTAATTTTAGATAGAGTAGGAATGACCTGTTGTAGAGTTTTGTGAACCCAACGTTTCGGACTACCTTGGTAGTCCGAAACGTTGGGTTCACAAAACTCTACAACAGGTCATTCCTCCTCTATCTAAAACTATCCTCACCTGTATGGATTCATTATTTAACAAGATACATATTCCTTAAATATTCAAACTGAACATATAATTACTTATATATAGCATATGCATATAGAAATTTTCTATATCCAAACAATACATGTGCAAGAGATGAAAAAAGGCAACAATTTATTAATTTAGAGGAATTAACTAAGACAAATAGTTCCAGTTAATTAATCTCTTTAAATAATGATAAATTTGCAGTAGATTTCAGATAGATTGATATTCAATCTAATCTTACCTAGAATTTTGTGTTACCTTGAACATGTGCAGAGAAAATATAAAATGATAACATAAATGAATACAAGAATAAATCATAGAGACACACAAGATGTTCATAATGAGTCCATAATCCTTCTATTAGTCTTCAGAAATAGTTCAAAAAATTACAAGCATGTTTGTTGGTTCATCACAAGGGTTCAACCCTTTCTTCTTTGAAATACAAAATATTTATAGATTTCGACTTTCTAACATATCTAAATTAGAATCAAAATTTATTACAAAATATAATATCATCCAAAATATTTGGGATATTACAACAATATAACTAAAAATAGTGGATTTGAACTAATTTTGAGGGCTGTTGTTGATGATTGTAGTTGGAAATCTACTTTTTCTATTCACTGCCCTTGAAATTTTGTAGTCTGCTGCTAACTATGTCTTCTCTGCTCGTGAAATTTTGCATTTTGTTCCTATTCGATGAGTTCACACAATTTTTCCCATCTCTTTTCATCATGGATGGAAAATTTTAACAATTTTCTATATGACTCATTGACTTCATTATATTTTTCAAAAGTGGGCTTGGTTAGAAACAAATGCCTAATTTCATGTTGAACTAATAAATCATAGCTTAAATATTCAATGAAGGCTTTCCCAGTAATAACTACTCTGATTTTGGAAAATTTGGTCTTGTAGGCTCTGTTCATACTCTTCAAGTGGAATCAATTTTCCACTTCTATCCTGCAAGGATGGAAGTCCTTTCTAATGTAAAGCGTTCAATTTCCTGTGAAATTTCTTAATCTAAACCTAGAAATTTTGGCACTTGTTTTCAAGTTGTAGCATTAAATTTCTCTTTGTTAAAACCTTTCTAGCCTCTAATGCAACTTCAATTCTATCCTCAATTCCAAATTCCTCAAACTCATATTTTGTCTTGGAGTTTAGGACTTTGATTATCCTTTTAACATCTCTAGGTTTGTGGTCTAGGTCCTTCTTTATTTCTGCTACTTCTTCTTGTGACCTCTGTAATAAATCTTCCTGCTCAAAAGTATTCAATTAAAGGCCATAACTCAATCATTGATACATTAATGTCTATCCAAATATTCTCTTTAGCTTGAGCAATGGTTTGTGCAATTAAGGATTCATTTTCATAAATTTCTAATTGGTGAGTTAATTTATAATTATTTTGAATCTCATCCAAATATGCATTATCAAGCTTAATCTTTTGTTCCTAGATCTTTTGAAGTTGCATTTTAAGTTTTTCAATCTCATGATCCTTCAAAGATAAGTCTCCCATGGCCTTTGATAGTTGTTTTGCTGAGTTGGTAGACTGTGTTTCTACTGCGATGGTTGTTGCTGTAGATGTCCCTACTGTTAGCACTCCTTAGTTTTCCCAAGGCTGAGAACGGAAGCCAAGGAGGTAACCTCAAACCAAATTTTGACTTGGTAGCTAGCTCTACCAAATTAGAGAGGGCTCTCTTGTAAAACAATCTCACAGCTAATGGAAGTGACTGGAGAATATGTGAATTTTAGGCTAGGTATTTGGCACATTAGGGTGTGATTTAGGGTTTGCTGGATAAAGAGAACTAGGTCTCAGAACTAGGTCAAGTGATCCTAAAGGTCAATTGCAGTCATAATATGGGGCAAGGTAGGTGCAATCAGTGGCACAAATTGGTTTTTCATTATAGTGTGGTGAGGATAATATAGTAGGAGTTTAAGTGAGAAAAAACATGATTTCAGAGGGAAAACGCTACATCAGATGGTTGATGAAAGGTTTACTTACTTGTCCAAGAGTTTTTGAAGCTTTCTGAATGAGAAATGAGCCCTTTTTTGATTTCTTTGACCTTCGAACCTAAAAATGCAGCTAATCTTCAGAAGCGCAATAGATGCACAACATAAACACAACAAGTTAATGGAAAAAGAAATGGGTGATGGAATTTCGAAGCTATGATGGATATGATGAGGCACGATGGGAGAGAGGAGCCCTTGGAGGATGAATGAAGCTTTTTAATGCTTTAGTGCCCTTTATTAGCTTGAAACTCGATTTTTTCTTGATGAAAACATGACGACATGTGTACTTTTGAGAAAATGAAAATTTACTGATTTGACATGCAACATTATTTCTTCAAAAGGAAATGCTACTTTGATTTCTTTTGTTCCTTAATTTCTAAATCCTGTGATGATGATGACCAAATGGATGACATGACTCCCTAAATAGATATTGATGACTAATATAATGATGAAAATCAAAGGTGAATCCTAGACCATGACCTATATGATGACACATTAACTCTTTTGATGACCTAGGACAAGGGATAATGACATGACCATGATGGGTGATGGTGACCTTGAGAAAATGGAGGGAGTAGAAATGACGTAGAGAATAACCAATGACCATTTGACAACCAAGAGGTATCAAATTTTATTTGAAAATATAACAATTTGACCTAATGACCCTATCAACCACATGGAAAGAGTACATTTGATCACTGGTGACTCATAGAAACTAACACCTGCTACCAAAGTACCTGTTGTTGAAGTAGTGGCTATAGGAATAACAACTATAATGCTGAGTTGCTTCTCGTTTTATTTTAGGAGTGATTCCATATCAATTTGCATTTTCTGAATGTGAACATTTTTTTCAACTATCAATTTGAACATATTTTCTTTCTCCCTTTCTAGCTAACCAACTTTGTTTTCTTGTGGATATTCAGTAGTAGGAAGTTTAAGTTGCTTCCTCAATGCTTGAACGTCAACATTCTTATTTTTTTTTATCATTTCTTCTGCCATTTTGATATTACTAGGATCATATCCTAGCTTGATCACCAGATCTTCAAGAGATTTGATTATGGTATCTTTCACTAAGGATGACATTGTCTCCATCTTCAACAGTGAATGAATATTATTCAAGGAAGCTTGCAGTTTTGAGATTGGAATTGTTGAACTTGTCAATGTGGAATATATCATTTCACCAGCTTTCTTATGTAGATCAATCTGATCAATGGCATGAATTTGCTTGGTGTCAAAATAAAAAATGGAAGTTTTGTAATCTTCTGCACTCTTAGGGACTGGAATTTTTGGTTCCAAGAAAGCTAATTGAAATTGTTCCTTCTCAATATCAAGTATAGATAGACGTATGTGTTGTGTATTGGAATAATGCTTCCAAAATTATGAATAGGTAGTGGCCTTCAATGCTTCATTCTTCCTTTTAATTCCCTGTATCTAGAAAACAAATTTTGCTATGTTGAATCATCAGAAACAAAGGATATAGGAGAGTCTGCAATTTCTTCAATCTGTGGAAAATAAGTAGTGGGAAATCTTGACATCACCACTGTGATTTTCTCCTATGAGATTTAATTCTCTAAATATTCTTGATTAGTGTTTGGCTTCTTTCTCCTTTTGAAAACTGTGAAACCTATAGCTTGAGTTTCTGAGTCAGTAGGAGACATAATTTTTCTTAGTATTTTTGTTTCTTTTTTTTTTGAGGAACTGGAGTCTGTGAAGATCTCTGACTATCAATCTGTTATTTAGCTTCCTGTAATGTATTCTCTTGCCACTCTTCTTGATTTTCATACTACTCTATCTTTGGCATGGCTATATGTACATATGGAGTTGTTTTCTTCTCAACTCTCAACTTATAAATAATCCCCAAGGGATCATAGGACCATATAAATCTCAATTTGAATTTAATTTGCTTTAATAACATATCTGCCTCCATCGTTGTTACCCTGGTATTGACAATGAAAGGGCTAATGTGTGCCTTTAACTTGAATTGGGATTTCTGTTTCCTGGATACAAAATGTAGATCATCCATGTTTATCATTTTCCTAACGTATTAAAAGGGAAAGATTCTGATTGGTACAACTATTGGTAACTTGTAGGGAGGAATTTCACATCCATATATTTTGATTTCCGTGTAATTCTAGTAGAGGTACCAGTCTCCAATTTTGGCTTGTTCAGTAAGGTGTAGAATTATTTTGATTTCAGTTGAAATCCTTGGTATAACATCACCGCTGAGAAGACATAAATACATATGTAAAAATTGATTTACATAATCACTAAAGGAATATTCTTTTGTGTTTTTACTTACCAAGGAAGTCTAGTGAATGACTGACTGAGACTTTCCTTGTGCATCTAACTTCTGTAATGGAAACTTGAACTTGACTACTTGATGAAATCAAAGTAAATACACCATAACTGAGTGATGTTCAAAATAACCTTCAGTTGAAAAATTTAAAAACTGATCATGAATATTATCTCCCAAAAACTGACTGTAGTTGAAAATCAATGAGGGTTTATCACCCATAGATAACACTAATAGAAATTCTAATATTACTTCATCGTATCATTGATCGATAGGGTAACCTAAAAAACATGTGACCATAGAGATGACTTGCCTAGACATTTATGGGAAAATTGAAGTGGAATAAGGTGGATTGGTCCTATGTAACTCGTAATTTTCAGGTAAAAATGACTCAAAGATTCGGGCTCGCTGAGGAAATGTGAGTTTTTGGTAAATCTCCAAGAGAGAATTAGTAAGAAAAGGGTGCAGAGGGGCTAAAGGATTGATTTGAAGTACTTGACATATGGACTCAGGAGTAATAGGAAATAAAACTTCATTATTTTGGGCAATTACGACCCTCTAAATAGGAGGATATCTGATATGACACCAGGTAACAAGCTCAAGGAAGACATGGTTCTGGGGAAAACACAAATTGAGGAAGGAAATACTCCCAATTGTTAAACTCATCACTGACATCCATAAACTTTTTGTTTTCCGAATTGTGGAGTTCATAGAGGTTGAACTCACATTGGGATTATGAGATTGTATACTGCATATCTACTAGGGGAAGCTCATCTAAGTTAACTACATAAGGTAATGTAGGGCTCTCTACCACTAATTTTGATTTGCCTTTAGATGAAGACATTGTAAATATGAAATTGCAGGTTAAGATTGCTAAATTACCAGAGAATTGTCAATTACTGCTGTATGAAAAGCAACAACTGTGAGATTGGTAGAATTAGAAGTCACATTGGTAATTCTGGGAGCTGGAATGGTGAGGGATATTTGTCTTTTTATAAGAGGGAATTTAAATGGTTGAAGAGGTCATAAATGTTTTTAGGCACGTCCAATTAAGAAATTAGACGTTGGCGTGAAAAATTATTTCTTAAACATGTATATGAACATTTGGAGGGAACAATTAAATGTTTAACAACTAAGTGGCAGGGAAAAATAGGAAGATGACATGTGGTAAGGTGTAAATAGGTGTGGGAGAAAAGCGGGAGTGGGAAGTGGTTTTCAGGGGGGGTGGGCAGTTAGTGGTTTAGGAGAGGGGGGTCTTGAAGTCGCTGAGGGGGTGACATGTATCATCAAGCGATAAATTGGATACAAGTTTTCGGATCCCCTTGTTAAACTCTAATGGTGCGGGGGGTGGGTCCTGAACTCATTCCACGTCGTTGATGCAGGCGGGGATGACCTCCTCCATAGATTTTCATTTGCTTTTTATTATAACATGAAGAAAGGTCAAATCCACTTTATTTAAAAATTAAACCATAATATTTTGGAAAATATGCAAGGATTAAAATAACAATAATAAAAAATCAATGCGACATTTTATGTAGCTCGCGATTTGGGGTTTCTTTTATTGTATTTATTTGTTTTTATATATTTTTATAACCCCTTTTATTCTTTTCTTTTGAGATTTTTTCCTTTATTTATTTTTTCTTATTTTCTTTTCTATTTTTTTATTTTTTCTTATTTTTTTATTTTTCATTTTTATTTTTTAACAAAAATAAAAACAACCAGGGTAAAAATAAGTTACAACACGGCTCATGGAGTCTGAAGGCATTGCAGCAGTACCTCCATGGATCCTCCTCTATCCAATGGAATGCTCTGTTTATCCACAAAAAGTAAACTCTCACACAATGGTCATTATAAATACCACATGGATCATACAGATTAAGGTCCCGAGTACCAAATTCAAATCTCACTATCCCCTTTCCCTCGGCATCCATAAATTTCAAGTTCTTTATCTCGTATAATTCAATTTGAAAAGGAAGAGTGGGACATGGTACTTTCTTCTTCATGTGCAACACTGCTGATAACCCTGTGGCAAGATGATACAATACTTCTTACATGACAAGTTTTTCGGTGGCGTACCTTGGTAAAACATGCAGAGGATTCTCTTTAGAAAACACTCTAATGAAGGTGCCACCTGGTGAGGCATACCAATCTGTGTTGTCTGTTATCGCCTCCATTACTTCTTATGACATGCAAGGTTAATCTTCTTCAATGATAAGCTTGTAAAATGGGATGATGAAGTGTTCATTTAGCTGTGCCATTACTCCTCAATAGTTGCAATCCAAAATCAACTTGAAATAAATATGCACAACAATTTCTTGTGGTGTCCATGTCTAGTTCATGCCAGGGAAATGCTGTTGTGCACATATTACATCCAGTAAATATGCAAACATATAAAACCTTGTTCACTCACCATTAGGAGGACTCTGAGCCTGTGCTACATGGGACATCAACTGTTGAGCCAATAGATCTGATCAGTTGAATGACTTTCCCTCGTTCACAACCTGGTCCAATAAGAATGCCCACCCTTCAGGAAAGGTTTCCGTGTTGTGCTGACCATGGATCCTGCAAGATAATATAACCAAGAGTTGGCAGGCATTCTTGAGGGAATTTGTCTTGTACACATGGGTGGGTTTCTATCGAAACTTCGATTTCTCCTTCACCCAACCTTTGACAATGTCTCTTGTGTTCACATAGTTGGCGGTGACATAGAAAAGTGAGTCCATGTGCTCTAATGGCTTGGGAAAGTGATACATGCACTGATAGTCTTCTTCCTACAAGGTGGCAAGCTTATGTCCGCTAGAACTGCTCAATATCATCACCTTCTCGTCAAAGTGTAAGATAATCCAACTTATGACATCTGCACATGCAAAGGCTGGATACCTGCTTGCAACCTTGTATAGTCCTAAATGTTGAATGTTGAGATACACCTGTCAGTCCTCTAACCTGGCCTCAAAGTATTTTTCAAAATCATATTTAACCTTCTTCCATGTTAGTGATGATCTCTTTTCTATAAATAATTGAGTATCTTCATACACAGGCAAATCTACTGACGCTTGCTCAGCTGCTTCACAAGTACTGCTCTTAGTGGCTTATTTTGAAGTAGCTCTCTTAGGTGCCATGGTAACAGTGACTGTTGGAGAGGTGCTCAACAAGTATTGTACCTGTGGGACAGAAAATACACTCATGGCAAGAAAATATCAGTCTTAAGCAAACCTACTTACAAGGCATGATCAAGTAGTAAATCAGGCATCTTATGGGGAGGATTACACAATTCTTATTGGCAAGAGGGAATTGATTCCTATGGGAATTGCACACTGCATAATCCCAACAACGAAGGTTGAAGCTTATGGCTTGAAAATGTGCAATGCACAGTTTAGCCTAGGCAGAGGTCTGGGAGAGACTACACATTGTATAGTCTCAATGGCTAAGATGACATGATGGCTCCTAGAACTGCGCAACGCGTAGTGGGAGTCAACTTGTACTTCTCACTGCGTAATTCCATAGGCCAAGCTTGTGACTTGAGCTTCAGGTTTGCATAGTGCTCAGCTGGGAAAAGTGAAAACCAACAAAGGAAAGTGCAGATTTTCCCAAGGAAAGTGTGGAAAACGAGAAAATATGAGAGACAATGTGAGATTGATTACACATATGAGTAAGTATGAATAAATCCATCTAGATCAAATGCAACAATTAATCAAACAAAAGGAAAATAAAGTATGTGAGGAGAGTCGTTGCAACGATGACCATTGGTGCAAAAATAGGAAAACCAATGTGACACTTGGGAAAGATAATCTAAAACTTTAAACAACACTTTTGCAAGTTAAAACAAGTTGAAATGCCAACAACCACAAAGAGGAATAAGTGAAACAACACTTGCACAAGAAAAACGACAAAGAGTGACAAAAAAAGCGGGAATATATGACAAAAGCGAAACTCACCCGAAAAAGCGACGATGATTGCATCGAAGGTTCCTTGATATTCTCAAGAATTCTAGATATCCAAGATAGAATGTGAAAATGAGCTCTAGAAGTGTCAATTAAATAGATTTGAGGGAATTAATGTTTATGATGCACATGCCTAAATCAAGGAAAAAATGACACTTGGAAGAAGTTTCTAAAAATAGCGAAAGTGCCTCCTTCAGGATACTAAAGATCCCTATTTTTTAGGGATGGTTTTTTGCAATTTTTTTTATAGCTTTTTTGCTTTTCTAGGGAAAGTTCCCATGCACACTACCAAGAAAGACTACGAAGTTCCTGGGAACTAGGTAACTTTCCGGTCAGTGCATTGCACAATTTTTGAGCTTAATGATGGATTGCATAGTTTCTGGGATCAATGTTGGGTTGCCTTCCATGAATGCACAATTTCTGAGCTCAAAGATGACGTCAAGTCAGGATCACACAATTCCCATCATCAAGGCTGCTTGTCCTCAAGGATTGCACAGTTTTTGGAGGCAAGCTTGGAATTGCTGTGAGACAAGGTCAGGAGATCAACTTATGAGTTAGAAAGATTAGCTAAGTGAGAAAACACAAGAAAAATGAAAAGATAAGTCTCATTCAAAGCAAGAATACTTGAATCAGTGTAAGATGAGCTCTGGTGGATAAGAAGGGAAGCCGCAAAATCAAAGCATAGGAAAAATTTTGAAGGGTGGTTGTAGTTGCTACAAAAATTTGTTACAACCATTTACCTTGGATAAGAACTTTGAATCCTATCTCATCCTACCTTGAATATTTCACCCCTTATCCCTTGAGTTCATTCTCCTATCAAGAGTGGATCTCAAGCCTAGATTGGTAAATGGATAAGAATTCCTTACTACCATCCTCTCCTATATATTTATTTCCATCCACAAGCTACAGGTTGGATTTTGGAGAGTAATCATACCCGTATGCTGCTACTTTGATCATAAGAGAGTTAGCATTCCCAGGAATTAGGGTGTCTTTGAGGTGTACATTATGGCAAGGAAGGAAAAGTCAACTTGGAGGGATCTCTACAAGATCAACTTCCACTTTTGGTTGTAAACTCTCTCCCTTTCATATTAATAGAAAGAGTGTATTGTTTTTCTACATGTTATGTTATGTTTATATACATGTGTTTCAATGCTATTTTGATCCATTGAATAGAGTGATTGGATAATGCTACATAGACGTCATATATCTTTGGCTTGTGTTGTTTGTTTGTGCAAGTTCTAATTATAACAATTGAAGCTACAGTTGGAGTTGACAAGCCAAGAGTAGAGAAGAGCTTATGACGAATCACGAATACTCATATTTATATTCTCCAATTTCTCTAAGGAGAACATTATAGTCTTTGATTTTTGTTGTTCTAAACCAGGCCACTAGGTCTAGGGAAGATACTTCTATCCACAGTCGTAGATTTTGTATAACAAATTGGCGACTCCATTGGGGAATGATTCATTTACTTAGTGGTTTCCTTAACTTTATCCCTCTTTATACCTCTTTAACAAATATCTAGTGTGTCACTCAACCAAAATTGACCCTAGGAAGACCTTTCATTGAGCTGAATTTGGTTTTTTTGTGTCGGAAAATCCATTTTCCTTGATCAACGCACCCCCTAATTTGCTGACAGAGCATTGCAAAGCACCCTGGCCTTCTTTGTACCTACATTGTAGAGCATTGGTAGCCTCTTTTAACTTGTTTTGGCCCTTGTTTCATGCAAAAAATCACCTTTTCATGCTTTTATCTTTGATTAACTTGGTTCCAGTTGATCCTCCTTTTGTCCCTGAGTGTGTTTAGCTCTCTCAAAAGCCTTCATCTTGTTTTATTTTTCTTTTGAGTGCCTCTGATAAGAATTTGTTTAGATTTTGCTTTCTTCTTATCACTAGGTCATTAGAAAACTTATTGCGTGATCATTAGATTCCTTGAAGGAATTGGTGTTTCACTCATCATTCTGAAAAATGTTTTTTATTAGTAATTAGGTGAATATATTAGTTTTCATCTACAAATTAAGTGGAATTGAAAGGAAAAATCTTATGCATTATGCATTGCATCTAGGGTTTTGTGAGTGAAAATTGTATTTAGAAACAGTTGCATTAGGGGAATTCCTTAACAGTCTTGTTTGTTGCATATTGTATGTTGCATATTCTTTGTTCTCTTCCCTCCCATATATAGATTTTCATTGAAAAGAAAAGTTTCAGTTTATAATGCTAGTTTGCATTTTAGGATATTCAGGTGAAATTCATGGTGAGCCTTTGTTATAGCATCATTTAGCACTCCTGTAGACTTGATGCTCTTGTTTGGCCTTGGGTAGCATTTTCCCATGCAGACTTGATCCTACATTAGAAAACAATATTTCAAATTCCATACACAACTCTTCCCATTCAAAATCACGTACATCAGAGGTTCTATAACTACATACCCACATATATCTTTCTAAATATGAAAAAAAATATTATGTTATTTTTCGGGTGGGGTTCAAGGGTTTTACTGAGAGACCACCTACATTAGCTCGCAGCACAACCGAATTAACTAATTTTAGGTGGTATATATACACACCTTGGGTAGGCATAAAAGACATAAGAGAAGGGCTATCGACATTATACCCATTTTTGTCCCAGATCAAGTTTGATTTTCCCATGCCTCCTGCACTCCCAGTCTCTATGGAAACCCTTGTTTCCTTTGCAGAGATGTTCATCATCTTTTTAACATATCCTTTCATTTGTTAGAGAGGTTGTCTTCATGGCTCGAGTTGGACGATCCAGAGGAAGGCTTCATTGGTGCTTTGGCTTGGATCAGGTTGTACCTTTCTTGTACCTATTGTTGATTATCAATAAAGAAGCTCATGTCTTGTTCCTGGTATGTTATTGTCTCATGAATATCAATTTCTATGTTTATGTATGATGACCTAACATATATTTTATATATGCACATTGAATTATGTATCATGTATATGCTTCTTTGAATTGATTTGCAGGCTTGCTTGATTCTGGAGGAAGCAGAGGGTTTGGACCTTATGGGAACATCATCAAACGTCGATCTCTGGGTAAGTTTCTAAGCACACATTTAATAATTCACATGTTAGGCTTTCTTGCTAGACTAATTCTTATTTATTTTCTTGTTTTTCTATGTTGAGGTTGTCAACCCTTACCTTAGGGAACTTTTCCCACCAATAGAATTGGCGACTTTGCTGGGGAATACCATCAAGTATTTCCTAGGAGGGTTGTAATTCATTGATATGGGTTTTGGTCTACTATTTCTTGATTTTTCTGGCGTTCTTGAGTCTCAAGAAATTTGGTCAATCAGCCTGATTTCTTGGACCAGATTTGTATTTTAATTTTTTCCCTAGTTTTCTATTTATATGTTTTTTTTGTTGCCTATAGAAGCATACATACACGTTTTATTCCGAAGAAGCCCGTGTATACGCTAGTTTATTAAAAACAATCGTGTACATACACGTTTCTAGAACTACACAGTCGCTTATAGATTGAAAAAATTGAATTTTTTCATTTCTATCTTTTCTAGGGGTTTGGCCATGTTTTCTTGTGTCTTTCTTGTATGAATGAGGTTTGGAATCTTCTTTTTATCAGTTGTTGTTGATTTTTTCCATATCTTTGGTGAAAAGCCTATGTTAGCCTAGGGTTTGTAGTTTTTAAATATTTTTATAATTAAAGTTGGGTTTCAGACTTTCTTTGGGAAGTGTCTGACTGTTCTGTGCTGTTGAGAAAGTTGGTTGCTCTTGCGACTTGTTTACAACCCAATTTTCTTGATTGCTTCTTTTACATGCCTGAAGTTGGCTAGTTTTTTCTTTTCATTGTTTGTTTGAGAGAAGTGTTTACAATTCTTGGGTAGGCGAGAGATTTTAGTTCTCTGAAATCTTTTTGATTTCCAGAATTCCATGTATCTTCTTGACCAAATCACTCAAGTTATTTTTGTCTCTTATTCACATTAGTATTTTAATTTTTGATATTATTAATGAGCAAGTGATATTTGAGTCTCTTTCTTGTTCATGGTATTGAATTTGATACTTGCTTTCGCTTTCTAAAACTTGTAGTCTTTAAATCCTTTGAAGAAAAAGAAAAACATTTTCTTTGGGTTTATTTTCTTTAGTTTTTTTGTCTTTGGGATATTTCTTTTGAGTTCACCTTTGCTTGTTTGTGAGGTTTACTTGAATCTTGCATTTATATTCAGTGTGCATTAGGGTAAGTTGCATTGCAAACATCATTTAGTTTTTCATTAGGTGTTGAATGTGTGAGTGCCTAAAAATAAAAGAAAAAGAGTTTTGATTTCCTAGTTTTCTCTAGAATCCATATAGAATTCACTTTCACTGAAGAAAAAGAAGTGTTACATTTGCATGTAGCCTAGGTTTTCTATTGATTTCTTTTGCATCATAACATCATCAGTTGCACTTCCGTTACATTTTGTCCTAAATAACAACCACTTAAAATAAGCACTTATTTAAAATCAACTAGACTTTTTATTTTTGTCATAGAAACATCAACTAGTCTAGGACAATATGGCATTCAAATAGGTGTGTGAAGAGTAAACTCTCCAAGTTCACTTGAAATGAAAGTATAGAAGTTTACTAAAGAGTGGAAATCTAGTCTCTTTAACTTGTCTGGGAAATCTCTTCCAATGCATGAGTTAAGAATGAAGACTTGTGAAGATAAGGAGAGAGAGATACCCCCTGTCCTACTTGTTGGATCACGCACCCACAACTGTTCCGCCTAGCTTCTGATTACGAACTGGTGACCTTAATTGCCTTTCCCAGGGACCACATAGGTTCCTTTGGGGGGGATTCCCATGGTACCTGAGGCAAACGTTGTATCACTTTCATAGTACTTCTGGAGAGTGCCCTTGCAAAGCTTGGGTACTTTCACCGACAAAGGCTATTGTCTAGAGGTCAGTGTAACTTCTTTTGATATATTCACTGGTAGGCTTGGTCCCTCATCATCCCAAACTACCTTCGGGAGATCCTTATCTTTAATTTCTTGTATTTTGGTGTCAGGTCCTAATCAACTAGAGCGGAAATCCATGAAATTTGTTAGCTTGGTTATATCTTTAGGATCTTTTTAGTGAGTGCTCTGTTCTCCTAGCTTGACATAGGTGTTTTGAGTATTTAAATTCTCTTAATATATAAAAGTGGCTAACCGATCGGTTCTTCGGTCTAGAAGGCTTTGTGGGCTTTCACCTGCGAGTGTCAAACCTTCACCTAGAAGGAGTAGGAGTAATTATGCTGGTGCTTTTGAACTAGTGTTAGCGAACACAACAAAGACAGATCATTCTCCAAGGGCTTTCATTTCATAGGGTGAACCTAGTATAATCCATAATCTAGATGGTAACACTCCAGTGCTTGCTAGAGTACTCTTTGAGTCAGAAGACAAAGTAGAAATCGAAGATGTTTCAGAGCCTCTTGAGACTCCTATGAAACCTCTTCCTTCTCATCTTCCTTACATTGTTTCATACGTGGGTACTCCGACTCATAGGCCATATATCCCTATTCACCCTCCTTCTTTATTCTCAATGGCCAGTATTAGTGGCTTTGTCGACACTATTGGTGTACATACTCCTTCCTCACTTTTAGGAGGAGGTTATATTCCTATATCTACTATTTCACCTAGTTCAGTACATGTTAGCTCTACCTCCATCCTAATTCCGAGTGGGGGAACCCAACCTTCATCTAATTTCATGGAATCTTATCATTTCTAGATGCCATCTAGTGGGATTCCATTTATATCTTCTACTTTATCCTCTGCTATTTCTACATCTATGACTTTGATGGCTACTGGTTCAGTGCCTTTTAAATTTGGAAATGGACATGTTCCTCCTTCTAATCCATCGTTGAACATAGGATCAATGCCTTTCCCTGATCATGCTCAAAAAATTAATCCTTTTTAGGGGAACCAAGTCTTGGTGAATCCTTCTATGAGTGGCTTTGGGGTAGGAAATGTTTCCCATTTATTTGGTCAATAGGGGAGTATGCCCTTCCCTACTACTGGTACTTCTCAAATTTTTCCTCCTTTAGCCAGTGCATGGAATCCCTATCAGGGGATTTTCCCTTCAAAAAATTTTCCATTAGGAGGAATCTTCCTATGGCAAGTAACCTTATAGTAGGGAGTGGATACCCTCCATATACCCTTGGACTACAAGGTTTTCCTTATGGTTCAAGTATTTATACAAGTAACCCGTGGAAACTTGGTGCCACTCCAAATCTAGGGTACTTGTTGGGCCTCAAATATGCGCATGTTTTCATCATTCAATATCACCATTCATAACCTATATTCATGTACTATTACACTCATTTCACACCATAATTCCATCACTTGTCGCCAATTCACATCTTATGCCTCATGGTTGATTATCATTAGTTTTATTATATTTTTTATGATTAAATATGATTTTACCATGATTTACTAATGATGGTTTTTTTAAGTTCATTTGTCACAGGGTTCCATCGCCGAAATTCTTCACAAGTCAATTGAACTAGTTGGTACAAGTAGAGTACGAGAATATCCAATTTGGGGTTTCAGCATGCTTCCGGGGAAAACCGAAGGAGGTTATTGTCCAGAATAATGTTTTAATACCTTTCCATGTGTTGGATTGCAGCCAAGTTGCACATGTGGGTCCCTAGGAGCTAATTAACAAATCTGCTCAAAATGTGCATAGTTTCCAAACTGCCAAGTTTGACCTCGATTATCATGCAGATGGAGGTGAATCTGGAAAATATGAGAAAATATGTTTATTAACCATATAACCAATTATATACATCCAAAACTATTTCTCCATATTCGATTTTTTATAAAAGTTATATGCGGGTCTTGGAGGTAGTTTCATATAAAATCACTGTTTTTCCAGAGTTCTAGAATCTTGCAAAAAGAGCCAGATTGCCAACTTTGGGCACGATTTCTAAGGAGATGGATTTGAATGAGACAAATACAAGTGATTTTTTTTTGACAATATAACAATTTAGGTTCCCTCCAAACAGTTTTCCAAAATTTTCCATGGTTAGGAAGATATGCCAATATCTTTGGGGTCAGTTTGTTAAAATTGTTCAATTTTCCATAATTGAGGGAAATGACTAATTCGTCATGTAAATATTATAAATGGCTCAGACATGGTTTAAATTGTAATATTTTGGGGATGTTTTTGAAAGGAAGAGAAGCAGGGAAGGAGTAAAGGATGGATTGAAGCTCTTTTGTAATAATAATTGAATCTTAATTGGATTTTGCTTCATCTCTAAATTCTTTGTAAGTATTATACTGTGTTTTGAATTTCATTTTTATTGAGTAAGTTTAGGCTTTCTCAAGGAGTGGCAAGGTTCCACCACAACTGGAAACAAGTCCTTTAGCTTATCTAGATCATAGGATTTACATTCAAAATGTGAATATCATCAAGAAATTTGTTGTGTGAAATCTAGCATCACTCTGTACTTAAAACTCTGTCTTGTAGTTTTGAAAGTAAAAATTCTAGAATTCATTCAATTAAAAGTCTTCTTGTTTTCTTTTAGCACAATTATTTTGCAGTGTCATGTCTATATAAGAATTCTCATAAACAACAGAACACGATATTGGTGATGTTAATTATTATTTGAACTTATAGTGTTGTTCTGATCCATTGGCATAATAAAAACATGATTTAATTGGGAATTGAAGTCTCGATCATTTTTGGATGTGTTGATAGCATTGGTATGAAATATTAATTTATAGATCAACTTCTTCTGAACGTTTGCAAAATTGAAATTCCTATCGATTTATTGCATGCATCCTGAGACTAGGCTTCGATCAATTATATAATTCTGCATTTTGTACTTATACAAAGTCATTTTGTACTTAAACATAGTGATCTCGTACTTAAACAAGCCTTGCAATATCATGTTTTTAAATGACCAGCAATGACATGACGACATATTGATGACTGCAGTTCAATTTTGAGATCACATAGAGTCAAAGTGTGGTTGAATTTAGAGTCGTAGGTTAATTCTTTCCATAAAATAGATTTTTCGAGTTCGATTGAATTTTGATTTCTTGAGTTGTAATTCAGTTTCCTAAGTTTGATCAAGGTTTGATTTCCTAAGCATTATTTGAGATTATATTTCTGGAGTTTGATTATGATAATGTTAGATTTCCTGAGTTTGATTTTGAAAGTGTTCATTTAAGATTCAATTTTCGATAGTGTTAGTTTGAAGTTATTAAATTGAATGTATTTGATGCATTTGAGGTTAAAAGTAGTAGATATTTGTGTGATCCCGAGAATTAGATTAGTCACAATATTTTTTGGATTGTTTATTTCCTTAGCTTAAATCGTTTGGATTGTAATTAGTTTTGTTTGAACTGAAATTAGCATAAGCTTGCTGCCTTTTTGAGTTAGTCTCGATTGATTTAATATTCTTGCATTTAGATTAAATAGATCTTACTGTTTGATTTAAGATTTCCATTCTTAAATTAAGATTGTAATCGTTCGAATGATAATTTATATTGCTTGGTTTATGATTAATTAGAGTTAGTTTCGTTTTCGCATTAATTAGAATTTATTATTTGTATTGTTTGAGCATGTTTTCCTTAATTGATTAGTTTCAATTAGAAATAGCAATTTTGTAATTAAAAAGTAAATTGATTCCATTTCTAGTTTAGATTAGACACTTTGATCCTGTATTACTTGTGCTTGTGCCTCGAAGCTTACGAGTCCCAGATTGATAATTTAATGTTTAAATTATAACACATATAATTTCCCCAACAATACTCTTTTTTGAACGTTGTAAATTCCTCTTGGAATTTTTCTATTCCTCCACACTTACCATTCTCGACAATTCTTAATTTTCCAAATCTTTCGAAATTAACAAATGATTCGATCTGTTATAACCTGGCTTGGCCTTCGGTCCCTTCCAAACTTTCATCCAATATTCCTAAATTTGAAGGGAATTTTGGTGAGGATTCAGACGATCATATAACCACTTTCCATTTATGGTGCTCTTGTAACTCCCATATTGAAGATTCAATTAGGTTGAGATTATTCCAACGCACTTTAACTGGGAATGCAACTAAATGGTACATCAAGTTAAAGGGGGGGCATGTTTTCTACGTTTGGTGATTTAGCTACAATGTTTCTAAACCATTTTTAGTTGTTTGTCAGTTAGGACGCCAGAACTGAGCTTCTATCCAATTTTGAGCAGGACAAGGCTACACATATTTCTGACCACATCCAAGAGTGGCAGAGAAGCAAGAGAATGATCAAGGCCTATACCCCTGATGAATTCCTTCTAGAATGGTTTTTAAAATCATTGTAGCCAGATATTTCTAAGGATGTGTCACTTTCTGGGGTGTTCACTGAAGAACATGCTATCTTCAGAGCCCAACAATTAGAGTTGTACTACTCTTAATCTAGGGTTCTTTATAAGATTTTTCCTAATGCTCTTAGGTTGAAAGTCAACCTCTCCATACTAAAAGCGGGTCCCCATTCTGATGGTGTTATATGGTCGATTGATAGCAATGCAACTAGTTTGATGAATCAATTACAACAACTTTCATTACAATATGCTTCTGCAACAAAAAATATGTCTGTGTTTTCTCCTTCTAAACCTTTAGTGATGAACGTTGTCTAATCTTCAAATACCAAAGGAAATCAAAAATCTGATGGGAAGAAAAAAGATAAGGGTGGGAAGGGAAATGCTAATTAACCTAGTGACGACACTGGTGAGGGAAAAAAGGAATATAAGAATAAGGTTAAGTTTCCATCTAAGTCAGGTAGTGGGGATTACTTTACCCATGATTTCCCCAATATTCACGATGCTCAATGCTTGTTAGCTCAACAAGGTTATTCTAGTTCCCAGTATGTGCTTACAAACCCTTTTCCCTAAAGGAAAAAATTATTTGTTGGTGCGAATGCTAGTGCTGGAACCCCCATAGGGGGAAACCAAGATGGGGAATCTACATCGAATGTATATATGGTTAAGTCTCACGTTGATATTTCAATGAGAGCTCATGTTTATGGAGAGGTTGAACCTTCTAAAGCTAAAACTTCTTATGATACCTCAAAACCTCTACATATCGAGAGGCCCGTAGTAGAGCCTATACCTCAGATGCTGAAAGGCTCCTCAAAACGTACGACCTATAATCCCAATGTGAGGGATGGTCAAAAAAATTACTCTATTGTTGAAGATTTAGCGTAGAGCCCCTTTTCCATGTCAGCGTTAGAGGTACTCCAATCGTGTCCTGCAAGAGGAGTTGTTTTCTCATTGTGATCAGAGTAGTAGACCCAAATAATTCTATGGTAGTCACGTTTGATATGTCAAATGTTAATACTAGACTCCCTCATCACATGGATTTCTAGACTAAATCTACATATCAGAAGAAGACTATCTTTCAAAATATAGTTGATGAAGGAGCTTCCACATGTGTCATGTCTATGTCATGTTGGAAGGCTATTGGGTCACCTAAGGTTGTTCCCTCTCCTACTATCTTAACTAAATTTGATGTCCATTCTCATAGGCCTTCATGGAATTCTATGTTCCTTCCCTATTTGTGTAGGGAGCAAGGTCAGTAATGTGGAAGTAGAGATAGTAGATGCTAATCTCAATTACAATATTTTATTGGGTCGCAATTGGGTTTATGCAATGGATGCCATTGTTTCATATTTATTTCGCATCCTATGCTTCCTACCATGAAGGGTGAACTGTCATGCTTAATCAGTTAGCTTATTCTCCTAATGATCCCAATGCATTTGCCGATTCCAATTTTCCCTTGGTAAAGAATACCCAACATCTTGTTGAGAATTTAGGAGTTAGAATGTATTCTTCATTGATGGGAACTTTTGATCTTCCATCTCCTGTTGCTCATGTCAATTCCATTTCATCTTCCAGGATCTTTCCTTGACATGGTTATTTTAGAACTCATTAATTTTATGATCCTTGGCCCTTGCCCCCTCCTATTTCCACATTAGGTGAGGGGTAAGTAGGTGGAATGGTGTATCTATTGTCTGCAAAAATTGTGTATCAAACTATTTTGAATTCTGCAGATTCTGATCCCATCCCTCTCCCATTAGAGGATGAAGATGGGGATGTGGCTCTGGTCTAGACTATTGATTCTACTTTAGCTATGGATTTCCTTGATATTGCCTTAGCATCTAATGAGGCAATACTAGAAGCAATGAATGGTGTAGAAAGACCATGGGATGACTTGCATAA
Source organism: Pinus taeda (assembly GCA_000404065.3). Taxonomy (NCBI): domain Eukaryota; kingdom Viridiplantae; phylum Streptophyta; class Pinopsida; order Pinales; family Pinaceae; genus Pinus; species Pinus taeda. The sequence goes on from APFE031069560.1 coordinate 427,751, forward strand.
TCGATCTTGTTTTTTCCCTAACTTGTGTGAGGTTGAATAAAAATTGTCTAGTCCTTCTATTAGTGGAAATGTTCACAACACTTTGGCTCCATCACATATTTATGTTGAAGGAAACACGTATAGTATTTTAGAAACCATTCCAGTGAACATTTCATGGAATCCCAATTTATAGAGAATATATTCATTGGAGCTCAATGTTCCCATGAAGAAATCAAAATCTACACCTATATCTTTAAAGAGTTTCGATATGTATTCGCTTGGTCTTATGAAGAAATTCCTGGATTCAATCCTTTAATAGTCCAGCATGAGATCAAGACCTACGAAAATGAAAAGCCTGTATGACAAAAGCTTCGATCAGTTAATCGTAGGAAAGATGTGGCTATTAAGGTTGAGGTAGAAAACTTGCTTAGGACAGGTTTCATCTACCCCATCCTTTGACTGAATGGGTTTCAAATCCAGTCCATGTTGATAAAAAACAAGGAACAATCTGTGTGTGCAACGATTTTAGGGATTTGAATAAATCTTGTCCTAAAGATAATTTCCCCACTTTGTTTATCAATCAAATCATCAATGAGTGTGCTGTAAATGAGATATTATCCTTCATGGATGGATTTTCTGGATAGAATCAAATAACAATTCGTCGTGAGGACCAACATAAGATAACATTTATTTTCCCCTGGGGTACATTGACATACAGGAAAATGCCTTTTGGCCTAAAAACTATTGGGGCTACCTTTAAGTGGGCCATGTCCTATGATTTCCATGACATTAAGCATATAATTGAAGCATACTTGGATGATATAGCTTCTCCCTTTTGCAATAGATTTGAACATCCAAAGCACATTCATTTAGTCTTTGAAAGATGTTGTTTCTACAAAATCTGGTTGAATCAAAATAAGTGTGTTTCCACAGTTACATCCAATCAATTATTGGGATTCAGCATGCCTGATTAAGGGATTCGTGTAGACCACTTCAAGGTTGAGGCAATACTTCAGTTCCCTCCCCCATCGAGTATCCATCAACTTCAAAGTCTCTAAGGAAAATCCAATCTCTTAATGAGATTTATCTTAAATTATGCTAAGATTACAAAATGGTTTATGTGTTTACTCAATAAATGAGTCCCATTCATTTAGGATGACTTTGCTCAATGCTCCATTAATGCCTTGAAAAAGGCATTTACCTCTGCTCCTCTTTTGAGTCCACCTAATTATAAAAAATATTTCCTTCTATATCTTGCAATAGAAGAATCAACCATTGCTATGGTTCCAGTTCAGGAAGACAATGCCCTTAGGGAGCATGTGATTTAGTATCTAATACATGGCTTAGTTGTTCCTGAACTTAGGTATTCTCATATAGAGAAATTGGCTTTGGCAGTTGTTCACAGTGTCCAGTGACTCTGTCATTACATTCTACTTAGAAAAACCTTTGTATTGGCTGACGTCAACCCATTTCAATTTGTTCTCAGTAGGTGAGTGATCAGGGGAAAATATAATAAATGGATTGTCATATTTCAAGATTTTAATCTCGAGTTTATGTCAGCTAAGTCAAAGAAAAATTTGGTCTTTGTTGAATTGATCTCAGATTTGTCTTGTGAAGGAGATGTTGTTTATGAAGAATCATTTCCTGATGAACATATTTTTCTCATCTCTTCACAAGATCCTTGGTATGAATATATCATTAGATATCTCTAGACTTCAAATTTCCCTCAGTAATTTTCTAAGGATGAATGTCAGAAGTTATGCCACCTGACTAAAAATTATCTTATCATTGGTGATACTCTATATCATCAAGGGATTGACTCAATCCTTAGACGATGTTTAACCTTAGAGGAAGTTGAGTCAGTTTTGAATGACTGCCACAGTGGATCTTGTGGAGGTCATCTACCTGGGCTTGCTACAACCCAAAAAATCCTGTGTGTAGGCAATTTCTAGCCCTTGATTTTCAAAGCTTGTATCAAAGTGGTCAAGAAATTCCATCCTTGTCAAGTTTATACTAGAAAAATGCATGTGCATATAGCTCCTCTTTTTCCTGTTATCAATGTTGGTCCATTTCCCAAGTGGGGTATTGATTTTACCACTTGTAACCCAAATTTGGCTAAGGGCCACAAGTATATCATCATAGCAGTAGAATACTTCACCAAGTGGGTCGAAGCTATGCATACTTTCAATAATGATGGTGAGACAACAACTATTTTCCTGTTCAATCAAATCATTTCATGCTTCAGTATTCCTAAAGAGATTATCACTGATCATGGTAGTCACTTTCATAATAGAATGATGTTTGAATTGGCTTCAAAGTTAGGATTTTGGTAGGAGCATTCGTCTCCTTATTATCCTCAAACAAACGGACAAGTAGAACCGTCAATAAATCCCTTAAGACCATCTTTCAAAGGACGATCAATAAGGCTAAGTCTAATTGACACATCATGCTATATCCTGCACTTTGGGCATACTGGATGTCTATTAAGACACTACAAGTTTTATTCTTTTCTCAGTTGGTTTATGGGTTGGAATCAATTTTTCCCGTTGAACGTGATATTCCATCTCTAAAATTAGCAGTCTAGTTTCTTCTAGACACTTCAAGTGTTGAAGAATGCCTCGTTCATTTGGAACATATTGTTGAGTAGCGCTGGGATACATCCACAATGAATGAAGCTCATAAGAAAATATTAAAAGCCTAGTATGACAAGATTGTACGACCTAGGGTTTTTTTGAAGGTGACTTTGTTTTGGTCTATGACCAAGACAAAGACACCTTGGGGGAAAGAAAGTTTAAACCTATGTGGTATGGTCCTTATATCGTTAAAAAGGTCTTGAAAAAGGGTGCATATGAAATGGTTGACTTTGAGGGAAATGTGTTGTTGGAACCCAGAAATGGGATCTATCTCAAGAAGTATTATGCCTAGGCTCTTGCCTAGCATTTTCTTTGTTTTGTAAATATTATACATAATCTTTTATTTCTATTTTTGGGTATCGTGGTGATGATGATATTTTTTATCTTCTCTGGTGGGTTTAGATGGGTGATTTGGTGTATTTTGGATTCACTGATGGTGCTAGTAGATGCATACATGGAATTTATCTTCTGTCGCTTAGGTAATATACTATCCATCTGGTCAGTTGTTAGTCTCAAGATGCATTTGTATTGTTCTTCTTCTAATAATATGGCTGAATACAATGTCGTTATTAATTGGATTCACAACTAGTTGTGTCTCAATTAAACAACATTTATCGTGTGAGGGATCCTTTATTGCATCGCCAATTTCTGAGAGTGATATTATTGCAAATATAATTTACTTTTATTACTTTCATTAATATTCCACAATTAGATAATGCATTTGATGATTTTATAGCTAACCAAACATTGGATTGACACATTAATCATTCATCACAATAAAATAAAAAATATCATAAAATCAACTATATATATGATTGAATCATCACAAAGTCTTTGTGTATAGATAGATAGAGTATGTCAAAATAGTACAAAACATGGACAAATGTCCTACAAAATTATGGCTTCAGCCTAGTCATGTCCATAATAAAAAATACCAGTCATCTAAAATCTAAAGTTGTGGGCCCTGCTCTGGATGAGCATCTCAGAGGAAGACGATGTCATTTGACACTTTCTAGAAGAGCTGCACCCACTCTCATGGTACTCCAACTGCCCGTCTTTGCACATCCCCAGGGAGATCCTCTACTACTACCATGGGAACTTGGGGAGTCAGACTCTCCAAGTTCCTCTAAGCAATATGATGAACTCTCTCAGACTCAGCTATTGCTCTCTCTGCGTCTCTAGCACGACGCCTATGCCTTAGTAGACCCTCAGGTCTCACTGGTCCAACATCTGTATCATGATCATTTAATCTTGTAATATTTTTGTTTCATGAAAACAGGTTTTTAATTTCTTGAGATTACATTTTAAAAAAAAAAAAAATTTGAATAACTTAAAATCAAAATTTTACAAATGTCGCCCCATGCAGCTCTTGGAATTCCACTTGTGCATAGGGGTAGTCATCTATGGCCACAAATATTTTCTCCCACTAGTGGAAGAACTCGTCACCAAAGGCCAACCGAGTGACTTTGCCTCCGCTAAGTGGCTTCATCATATCTTCCCATCTATCCATCTTGGGATCATTAGGACTGCCAATGGTAGTGGCTACTCTGGGTCATAGCGCCTGAATCTGCTCAAAGAAGAACATGCAAAGGATGCTACCATATCTAAATTTCTTCATCTTACACTGTCTAATTGAAGTCTGTTGTTTCTTCATTTTGATCAAGTGTGTTGTGCACTAATCATAGACAATTGGTCTTAGTAATTCTACTGCAAAGAACATAGCAGACCGTGAAGCCTAATGCAGTGAGGCTTAATCTGCTAATATGGAAATAGTAAAAGGGATGTTTTTAATTGGCAAGTCCATAATTTTTTTGGTCGAAACTTGTGATCCAACCTTGCTGTATCTGGTCCATAATATACAGAAACATAATCTTCAATGCTAAGGCCTCCACATTCGCTTCCTTTCAGATCAACTGCTTCACCCTTTCGGGAAAGCCCTATTATGAAGTATATGTCCTCTACTTCGACCTGTAAAGGCATATGATCTATGATGAACATTCCCTAATCTGCATCCCAATAATGAATTAACATCCCCAACAATCGAGTTTGTGTCTTCATGTTGGGAACCATGAAGAATTTAAGAAAACCAAAATTCTTTAATGCATCCAATGATAATTGATCTTCTAGAAATGCATTTTAAACATTTGTATGCTCTCTCTCTTTCCCCAAATGATAGACATCCTACAAAATTGAAAGATTTTATACACTAGATTTTCAGATTTTCATTTTTGTATTTTTATTTTTCCTGCGTGTACACTACTTTTGTACATAATAGTCGCGTATGTACATAAAGTTTCCTTTGAAAACTCATGTATAGTGATTTATATATTCATTTTTCATGATATCAACCTGCATATGCACCAAGAAGCATTTAAAATTAAAAATCTCTCCTTATAATCTATTTAAAATCTTGAAATGTTGGATCAATTGAATGATTTTAAAGGATAGAATTCCTTGGAGACTGTAGATGTTGTGCTTGTTGGAGGATTTAATTGATATGGTTTACCAAAATTTGCTCCAAGAGCCCTCTTCTCAACACTTGAATGGTAAAAATGAGTTTGAGTGAGTTTGAAAACTCCTTTTATATCCAAATTTTGAAAACCTACTTTTCTAAGATTCAAAATTTTAATTTCTATAATTTTATGAACTTTTGACTTTTTGCTTGAAGTGTTGGGAAATGTTGTTTTTCAGGGTATTGAAGACTTGGAGATGTTTTTTTGCCACTTTGACTACATGATCATTGACCTATTGTGGCATGTATCATTTTCTAAATGGGCATATAGGTTAAGACATATCACTTTCCATTTCATTATGCATCTTAACCTCACACTGCGATATTTAGACATAAGGCCAACCTCATTGTGTTGTGATTTTTAGCCACTTTCACTCGTCGTCTTATAAAATCCTAACATAGTGTTAGAGCCTTTCCTTCCATGGGATACCTAGCTAGATACTCATTGACATATGTTGGCCCTCCTGCAAGTATTGTGTAGGCTCGGGAGTTCTCTTTAGTCTTGCCATGAAATTGCATTGAAGCCTCATTCTTCTTCTTCTTTTTTATGGCTTTATACCCTAGAGGCTCCCATGTGTTAAGTTGTACTAGTGCATTGGGTTTTGACTACTTGAACCTCTTTTGGCCTTAAGACACCTTCATTCGGACTCGTGTATAAGTCACTTTTGACCATGACCTTTCACAAGTTCAAGCCATGCATTCATTTGTAGGTTTTAACCCTGTACAAAAATTACCTGCATACGAATTATAAAACACAGAAAATAAACAATGCGAGAGCATAACACATAAAACACATATACACAGATATTTTCCCCTGGATCCCAAAACCAGGGCTACCAGCTTGATTTTTCATTATATTCCTTTCAATGTTACAATACATATTTATACATGCCGAAGCATCCAATACCATGCACCGAAAACCATCGCGTCCAAAACCATGGACCGAAAACCATAGGTAGGTTTTCCCAACCTAATATAGGGTCCAATTTTTTTTTCCCGGGGCATTGCCCCAAACCCCGTAGAGGGGGGCCACATGCCCCCCTCAAACCCCGTGGATAGGGGGGTTCCTGCCCCCCTTGTGACCCCCCCGCTGTGCAATCAGTGCAACGAAGGGGGGGCTCTGCCCCCCTCTAACCCCCCAGTTCACTACGTAGGTTAGTCGTGGAAAGAATATAACACAACCCAACATTTTCCCACTTGTTGTTTTCTTTCCATAGGGGGCCACAGGAGAGTTTAGTCATTTTTCCAGCCCTCAAACGCTCATTGTTTCTCTACACCAGGAGAACTTCTCAGAGCTCACAAATTTTGTCAATGCATCTGCAATATTCTTCAAAGTGTCCACCTTTACCAGCAACACCTTTTTGTCTTCTATCATATCCCTCACAAAGTGATACTGAACATCAATGTGCTTTGTCTTGGAATGATAAGCAGGGTTCTTTGCCAAGAAATTGCACTTTGGCTGTCACAGTCTATCCTTATAGCTCCCTGTACTAACCCCATACTTGAACACAATCTCTGCAACCAAACTGCTTCCTTGCTTGCATGAGTGGCTGCCATGTATTCTGCCTCTGTAGTTGATAGTGCCACTACAGATTGTTTCTTCCTCATCCAACTGACTGCACCTCCAAATAGCATAAACATATACCCACTTGTAGATCTTCTCTGATCCAGATCTCCATCCCAGTCTGCATCAACAAAGCCATGGATATCCAACACTCTGTCCAATCATGGTCTTCCTTGGTAGCACAAACCATAATCACTA
>APFE031069560.1:464596-481284 GCA_000404065.3 Pinus taeda
ACATCAAAAACATTTTCACTATGATGTTGATCTACTTGTTGTTTCATTTGATTTTGCACCAAAGTGGCGTTATCCTTTAAAAGTTGGAGAACTTGTTGTTGATGCTCGATGTGATCTTTCACTGCTTGAACCTTTTTCTTCTTGATATGTCCTTCTACCTCTAGAGTTTGAGGAATGGTAATTTCTTCCAATCCTTTACAAGATATGGCCGCATTCATTTCTTGATGCTCGATGTGATCTTTCACTTCTTGAACATTTTTCTTCTTAATATGTCCTTCTATCTTCATAGTTTGAGGAGTGGTAATTTCGTACAATGAATTACAAGATATGGTTGGATTCATTTCCTCTTTCTCTATGTGATATTTCACTTCTTGCACCTTTTTCTTCTTGATATGTCCTTCTATCTTGAGAGTTTGAGGAGTGGTAATTCTTGTCAATGCTTTACAAGATATGGTATGATTCATTTCTTCTTTCTCTTGGGTGGGGTCCTGGCATATATCCTCTTCTTTTGATGATTCTTGATCCTTTTCCTCCTCCTCTTCATATTCTATGTAAAATAATTTCTTCTCAGCACACTTATGACCTTTAGTACATTTGCTATCACAATTGTAACAAAGCCCTTTTTCTCTTCTTTCTTCCAATTGTTGTGGTGTAACCCTTGTAGGTTGTGGAAGGCTAGGAGAAACAACACTTCCATATTTATAGTTGTGAAGGGTATGCTTCATAATTTTTCTTTCCGCTATGTCACAAAGCCCTTTTACTCTTTCCAATTGTTGTGGTGTTGCTCTAAAGAAGGTGTTGCTCTTTGTATCCTCATAATGTGCTACCATTTCCTCCGTGAAAATTGACCACGTAACAAGTTTTTTACGAGAACAAAGCCCTTTATACCATAAAAATTGATCCGGTTCTAAATATGAAGATGCAATACATAACTTTTGTAACAGTGGTACACCATGTAGATCAAAATATTTCTCCATCTGATGTATCCAATTTACCAGATCCTTGCCATCAAACTTCCTCATCTTGCTTTTTCTTGGTTTTAGGAGCTCGATCTTGAAATGACTGTAACTCTGTACTTTAAGATCTTTAAGTTTTGAAACTGTGACCTGTAGTAGTCCTCTACGTCCTCTTTCCAATGCCACTAGTATGATCCAAATTGGATTCTCCAAGGAAGAGTTATGTGAAATCTCCCACAGTGACCTGATTATAGACTAGTTCAGTAGAGCGAACTTGTACAACGTGCCACGAGTCACTGTTTCGACCTTTAGCTCTGAAAAATATATAAAAGAAACTACAGCCCGTCATCTTTCTGCACCTTCTTACGAAATTTCAATCCAATGCTCAAATAAAAATTTATGACGATTTTCCCCAGGTCACCTGTTTGGAATGTAATTCAGGAGTTTGCAAAAAGACCAACTTCCTCAGATCATATCTTCGCAAATATAGTGCAAAAATCTCTGAAACTTGGACCCGAGATTTAGCGCGATGTCTTCTCAAATGGGTTTTTTTTTTTATCTTTTGAAACATCGCAGAAAAAAAGTTATTGCGAAAATGCGACGATGACCTATTTGGAGCAGCGAAACCCTAGAATCCAAAGCTCTGATACCAAATATTATGAAACCAGCTCAAGAAAAGATATAAAAGATAGATCAACGCCTTAGAATTCAGCATCTTCGAGGGGGAAACCTCCTTTACATTACATAAATGAACAATTCTTGGATGATTCAAATGAAAAACCTCCTCTCTATATATAGGAGTCTAAGGGGTCATAACATAATCAGAGCCTACATAACAATAATAATGTAAGGGCACATTAATAACAATAGTGTGCTTCTATCGGGCAAAATAGTAACAATATGGGCACTACATGGGTACATCAATATAATAAGTGGGTTGTACTGATATCAATAAGGGGTTACACTAGTATTATAGGGGCCTAACATTGACCTATGCAGGATACAAATCTAGGGGTACAACAGTTTCAGTCACAACTAGCCAGCCTACACATGGAGTTACAGAGCCTTAAGAAGGGAAAGGAAGTCCAACCCGAGGTGTGCACAGATTTTTAGTGCTTGAAATGTAAGGGCCATGGTCATGATAAGGACCACTACCCAGTCTATCATAATTACCTTATCTAGGGAGGTCCTGTCCCCTTGAAGCCAGAAAATATCGCTGGTCTGAGTACATGAGTAGCCTTATGGTGCACTATTTATCAAATATCTGGGAGGCACACAACTGATAACTGCCATCTCCTACAAAAGTTTGTGCAAACTCCGTAGTAGCTATTTTGCACTTTTTGCAAATTAGTTGGGCATGATGAGCGCAAATGATGAAGCTATGAATTGATGATGGAACGGACCCCTGTATATAGGATGAACGCAGAAAATTTTCCTCAGGATTAGGGCATGGGTGCAGCGTGCAGAGGATTCCAAGACCGAGGAAGAGGAGGAGGAGGAGGAGATGGAAGGGGTCACAAACAGACTATTTGTTAAAATTGTGGAGAGGCAGGTCATTTTGCACACGACTGTCAAAATTTGATGCACCCCTCCTATCAGTATTGTCGGTAGTTTGATCATGTTATAGAAGACTACCCTATACTTATAATGAAGATGAAAGAAAAGAAATCTCAAACACCTATGCAGAATATTCAAATGATGAGAGCAGAGCCTCATGAAGAGGATCCTAGCATCAATATTGTGACATAAAACAATATAGCCACAGGAGATGATAAGGGGAAGCAACCAAAGGTTGAAGGATGGGTACAAAAGGCTGTTGAGAAGGAAGTTGGGTTTGATCTATGCAAAGAAAAGGAAACCTTTATGGAGGCTAAGAAAAGCTTCGCGGAAGCCTCTACATCCAGAAGTCAAGGAAAATCTGGAGGAAATGACAACTCACAGGATGTAGACCCTTCGTTGTTAGCAACATTTTTGAAGACTTGTATGAAGCTTCTAAGGGATAGAAAAGTAGTGGATGGGCTAATAAACCTCTGCTAGAATAATGTGTAGTACACAAAGTAGGCAAACACAAGAAGTGAACTAGTCGCGAGATGAGGCTGACTGCGCAAATTGGAGAGTATGAAATGGATCAGATAATTCTCGATTTAGGATATGATGCGAATGTTCTACAAAAGATAACATGGGAAAGAATGGGGAGACCTATGCTACAATGGTCTCCTATCTAGCTATGCATGGTGAACCAACAAAAGATCATTCCTATAGGGCACCTGTATGTGGTCATGATAGATATTGAAGGAGCGAGCGCCCTAGATGACTTTGAAGTGATCGAGATACTTGACGATAGTAACCCTTACCTTCTGCTACTAGGCATTGACTGGGATTTTGATATGTATGTGATTATTAATATTAATAAGAACATAATGGCGTTTGAAATAAAGGATCTTTAGGTCATTGTTCCATTGGATTCAACTGAAGGTGCACAATATACTGAACCGGTTCGCGACTATGAGGAGGAGGATGATCTTGATCAAATTTATAAGATCACTGCACGCAATGAGGACTAGATCAACCCTACACCGGATGGATGGATCACATGGGATAAGGATAGTTCCTATGCTGGTTGCATGGGGCCTGACCCAGGTTCATCGTTAGTTAGCCAAACAAATCCCTACACTACTGGCCCTTTCGGCATTAGCCCGTGGAGCGTGGACCGAAGTCTCACCTGAAGCAGTATGGGGGGATGTTGGAACCAAGTTTCTGCACCGTGAGATGGTTATGATGTTAGTTTATTCCTCATGTTCCTGCTTTCACATAGGTCATTAAGTTCTAGGGCTCTGTCTATCTAGCCCTTTACTCTGCCTTTCAGTACCTCTGCGAAGGGGTACGATTGACCTTCGCGCAGTCCTAACCTACGGTAAGGTACTTTTGCGCTGCTAGGGCAGCTTATCATGCAAATTCCCAAACTAGCTTAAGTGTATTACTTGTCTTATTAAACAATCATAGTTAGCACCACGTAAACAATTGTTCTTACTTACGTTCAATTAACCAACGTAATTACATACATTCGCGCATCACATAAGCATTATAAATGAAATTTAGACACAATATGACAAGATGCATTAACAGGAAACAAAGATGCAGAATTTGTAGAATTCTTCTCTTTATTGATATCTTCAGATGATTACAGACTTTATCTGCCCTATGCACACAGCTGCAGGGGTCCGTGCACTCAACTGCAAACTTCTACCCTAGGCCTCTATGCACTCAACTGCAGAGCCTCTACCTACACTAAGACCCGAAACTTAGACTTCTCTCCGTATCGCTCAAGACTTCATACTTCTTCAAACTTATTATTTAGAGGTTACTTAGATATTTTATACAATCCCATGGTCCGCAGACCATGGGTAGATCTTTACAGCCGACTTTACTTTACAAAATAAGGGCAGACAACCCTTTATGACTCATGACACCTTCACACTTCACGACTACAAAATGCGGAGACTTTACAACTTTATTACAAGATTCGACCCAAACATGGGCTTTTAGCCTCAAAACTATCCTTGGGGGATCCCGTTCCCAACAGGCCCCCAACACAAACATCGTGACTCGCCCTCGAGTCACTCGGTAGGCATGGAGATCTTAGCGTGAAGACCTTCGAGCTTGACCCGTATGACTGCAACCTCGACAATGCACTCTACGACCGCCTACTTCGCGTCTTGAACCTTCTGCTCTATCACTACTCTTGAATTGTCAGCCCGAAGATTTTGATGAGATGCTTGCAAAGCTACAAGATTTCCTTCAATAGAGGTTGTGACCATGTAAGCTTCATGGGCTTCAATCGCGCCTTCATCACTGCTTGCTTGTGCAGCGCTGCATCCACCTATTCTTTCAGCTACTTGGCCTCCTGCAGCTTTGCCAGTCTCTGTGTGAGCATGATGGTTCACGCTGTTCCTTTGAATTCATCATAGCACTACTACAGCTCGCGCACTTCTGTCTCCAGTCGCTGTACATTAGGGTCCTCCTGCAAGCTCGTTACGACCTCAAATGCCTGCTCAAAAATTTTCATGCAGTCTGCTACTGCATTGTCAACTGCTGCTATTACCTTTGTGACAACGGTTTCACGCTACTCCTTTACTTCTGGCGAGGTTGAAGGTTGGGCCTTCAACTGTAACTTAGTGATTTGCAGGTTCAACTCCAACTGAACCCTCGCCAATTTTGTACGAGCGTCGTGTACCCCTGTAGCCAGCTTGTGGATGCACACCTCGATTGGTTCTTGCTTAGGAATGGCCAACTCTGGGACCATTCGACATGCCTCCTCGACAAACTGCATTATACACTTGTTTTGGTTGGCTGCCTCAGTCACAACGGTGATGGAAGAGTCTCGTTGTAGTGCCATCTTCTCATTGTTAATCTGCTGCTCACTGATCACCTATAGGGCACGGTGCTCACAGGCCCTTAACTTTGCAATCACTCCATCCTGCAATAGGTGGAGCACTTCACCAGGGAGCACTACCAGATTCAACCCTACTCCCTTTAGGGCACTAACAGTGGGCCTGTCAGCTTCGTTCTCCATGGTCAGTGCTCCATCAGGTAGCACTATCTCGCTAGAGGCTTTAGCGCACAACATTTTGGTAGCTTTTGAAGTATGGATAGCAAGGCTAGTGGACACCGTGCCAGCTTGTGATACGCAGGTCTTAAGCTCATATAGACCTATCTGGATAGCCCCCAATATTAGTTGCTACTGTTGCTCAAACTATTGTAGGGCCTCTGCGGTGACATCCCGCACCATGTCACCGATGTCATGCAAATTTTCCTCTGTGAGGGTGATTGGGTCTAATGATGTCTTAGTAGCCCTGGGATTTCTTCCTGTACCCTCCTTTCTCTTGCTCCCTTGGATGCTTGATGTGGGCAGACATCACCTCTGGGTTCGCGCCATTCTACTATGTCTGCTCATCCGTCTCTTCCTTTGTCTCAGGTGAAGGCAACCTCGCACCCTTGTCAGAGCCTCGCTCTGTTCCACCTATTTGCTTCTTTGTCTAGTGAGCGGCATTGTGCTCTACCTGGGCCTTGTCAGTGACCTCTTTCTTTCTCTTCTTGGCCAGCTACATCATCTTGAGCTTGGCCTCCTCCTTCTTTTTTTGCGTGGTGGACTTGCTCCCCCCCACCGCCAAGTCCGTTGTGGTGTGCCATTCTACTAGCCATTGATCAAGTACTACAGTAATGGTGTCATCCGTTGCTAGGTAAAGCAAGTCATACCATGTCTGTGCAGGGTCCTTCTGCGCCCTGATGGACACATGAGGGAAATCTGTTTTAAACTCTGCGTAGCCTTGCAGGTTGGAAACCACCGTAGGAGACAACCACAGTTTGCGATTAATGGCCATGAGGATGTTCATCTCCATCAAGATCCAGAATATCTTGCTGTCCTTGATGCGTTGTGCATCCTTGGTCACCCACAATAAAGTGTACTTCACTTCTTCTGGTAGGTCTAGCATGACTGAAGGGAATTGACTATCCTCTCGTAGTTCCCATGCTACCAGCATAATTGACTGAAAGAGCCACATGTAATGGAACGTCTTGCTTAGCCCCTGTGCTTCATGACAGTTCACAAGGACCTCACCACAGAGATAGTCTGCCCAATTGAACTGAACTCCTTTGGTGCACTGGGCTTCTAGCGTGACGACAGGTGCTGACACCTCATCGGCGCGACACTTCCTCATCACCTTCCCTACTAAAATCTACGTAGCTACCTTTACAGCAGCGTCATGGATGTTGGATATGGAATATCCACGCAGCTTCTTTACCAGCTTAAACTTCTCTTTCATGGCCTCCGTGAGGGCTTCCTCACAACCTTTTCCGCCAAATATCATGGCCGTATTTTCTCCCATGTAAGGCAACTACGTGACCCTATGGATCAACCTGTTAGTGATGGGTATTGGCTCCTCCAGCCATAGACACCCGTCATGCACCAATCACAGCAGCTGCTTGATGACCAAGGCTGTAATCGGGGTGTGGTTGTAGTGTGTCACCCATAGTTGGTTGAGAAAACCTGCCTTGTCTACTCCTCTGAGCCACCTCCGCGGCTCCAATGCGGTCATTCCGATGTTTTTGTCGATAATGTGTCACATCAGCTGCTTGGTCTCCAGGTGTGGGAACTTCTCATGGTTAGCTAAGTCGTAGTCTTCAAGTTTTAACAGAGGAACCCACCTCAAGTGCGGTCCTTCAGAAACAATTTCCTCCGACAGCAGAGGGGTTTGCAAGGGGACCTTGCTATCATCAATATATTTCGGCACCTTAGCCTTTCCCTTGCACGGAGGGACGTACTCAGGCAACCAAGTGATAGGGTCAGCACCCTAGGCTTCAACTTCCTCCATGTCTATCCCCACAACCTCATCATCCATTGAGATATATTCAATTTCTTCCTCCTCCAGCTCCAGATTGATGGCTTTTCCATTTTCCTGTGCAGTGGGTTTCGGTGGGTTTCTTCTCGGAGATGTGCGGACCAGTATCATAGGCCGCTTTCTCTTCTTATCCTCCACACTCTCCTTGGTTGGAGTCGACTTTGGTCTCAGCATGCTTGGGGATTTAGGGACTTCCACTTATACTTTGACAACCTCTAGAGTAGCTTCTTCAGCCTCCATAACAATTTCCGACACTAAATTCTCTACTTTGATATCTATAGCTTCTGTGGGTGCTGACATAACACTTTCCAACAGTGCTCGTGACGTCTCCGGTAAGTTCTCAAACGCTGAACTCGTTATCAGAGCCTCAAAGAATTCTCGGTTCATGTGCGCTTGAGAGCTCAACAACTCAATTCTCAAAATGCCAAGTGTTTTTCATCGGGCAGCCACTTGTAAGTTATAGGGAATTTTGAATTCAAATCTGACCATTCCCCCCAAATTCAATTCATTAATTCCAGATTGGCAATAGATTTTCAAGGATCTGACCCATAAATTATGTCTTACATGCTAGCCACCCACTCCATTTGGCCACATTTCTATTTTCAAACCATGAACAATGACTTTAATGGTCACTTTCCGACTAACCTGCGTGATTTATCCCTGGGTAGCGCAACTCCCTTTGCGCTGCCGCGAACCCTGTGACACTTCCCTGCTTCGCGCAATCCTCCAATCACGCAACTCCCCAACTCGGGCAGTGTAGTTTATAGTCTCGCGCCTCCTTTCAGCTTCCAAGAGAGCTAAGATTGTGCTACCTTCATATAGTCACATGGCCGGACCACCGATGTATGTCTTCAAGCGACTGCCATTCACCTTTCCTGGGAAGGAATCCCCATCCAATTTTATCAACTAAACTACTCCTCCATAAGTAATCTCCTTAATTACATAGGGCCTTAACCAGTGCATTCTGAATTTCCCTGGAAATTTATCAAACTTGTTGTCATATAACAAAACCATGTCATTTACCTTAAAAGCGCGCAGCTTAATTTGTCGATTGTGCCATGCTTTTTTGCACTTCTTTTGGACATGTTGGTGAAATCCAGCTAGAAATATCTCTTCCTCAAGCTTAGCTAGCTACGTGAGCCTCTCTTCCAGGGCTCCACGATCTTTCACACCCGTGAGCGCTGCTATGCGCAGACTAGGCACAATGTATTCCATGAGCATCAATGCTTCAACACCGTAGACAAGCCTAAAGGGTGTTTATCCAGTCGGGCCCATAGTACTGCGGGTATGTGCAGGTCTCAATCACTTCATTGAGTGTTGCAAACCTTGGTTAGTGTGTTATCCACTTTATTCAATGCTTCCATCGTCCCATCATCCTACTGGTGATAAGGCGTGCTCTTCTGGTGATAGATCTGAAATTCCTCCATCAACGCACTGATAGTCTCATTCAGAAAGTATGTACTGTGATCACTCATCAAAATATTTGGACACCCTAATTGTGTTAGTACATACTCAAAGAGGAATTGGTGGTACCCAGAGAACCCATCAATGAAGGAATATGCTTCTTGGCCACCTACAATGTCCAACACTTCATCAATGAATGAAGTCGGGAAGTGATAATGTACACAAGCGTCATTCAACTTCCCGAGATCTACACATATCCTTATTTCATCCTTCTCCTTCTTTTCTTGTACCACCATTGGGCTTACCCAATCATATTCTTCCACGAGCTCAGTGATGCCTACCGCGAGAATCTTATCTAGCTCTAAGCAGACCTTCTCCTTATACTTCAAATTGAGATGGTAAGGTCTTTGCTTAACTAGCTTCGTGTCAAGCTTCAACGTGATCTTCATAACACCTTGGTCCCTGATTATCCCTTTTAGATCTGTAAACTTGGTAGGGAATAAATTTTGGTATTCGCGGAGCAATTCAACAACCTTATGCACCATCGCATTACCCCAGTTATCTCCAATCTTCGCAAATTTGGGTTCTGCCTTCGTACCAATGTTTACCTGTTTCGTTTTTAGTGGCACGGTTATATCATGATTCTCAATCTACGGTTGTTGAGTGCAAGATCCCCCAAGGGCAGTTTTGGGGCTTAAAACCCATATTTTGGTCCAATTTTGTAATCCTAATGTAAATACTCCGCATTTTGTGGTCGCAGAGCACGTAGTTGTTAAAGAGTCATAGGATTGTTTGCCCTTATTTTGATAATGTTATGTCGGTTGTAAAAGATCTACCCATGGTCCACGAACCATGGGATTGTATAAATAGAGCTAAGCTCTAAGAAGTAGAAAAACTAATGAAGGATGAAGAATTGAATCATATATTTGGAGTAGGAGTCTAAGTTTGGGTCGTAGTGTAGGTAGAGTTTCTGCAGCTAAGTGCGCAAAGGCCTAGTAGTCTGCATATGACTGCGCAAGGAAAGTCGAGTCTGTAATCATATGAGATTACTAATAAAGAGAAGTATTCTATAATTTATGCGTCTTTATTTCCTATTTATGCATCTGTTATATTGGGTATCAATTTCACTTCTAAATACTTATATGATGCGCGAATGTGTATAACTGTATTCGTTAAGTGAACGGAAGTAAGAACATCTGTTTACTCGAAGTTAACTAAGATCTGTTAATAAGATAAGTAAGATACTTAGCACAATTTGGGAAATATCATAGTTCGCTTCCCTAGTAGCGCAAAAGCATATCAACACCTGATTAGGGTTTTGTGGAAGCCAATTGTAACATTTTGCAAAGGTAGATATAGTTGTAATAAACTGACATCACATCCATCTCAAGGGTACAGAAACTTGGTTCCAGCATCCCCCCATACTGCTTCGGGTGAGACTTCAGTCCGCGCTCCGCGGGATGATGCCAAAAGGGCTAGTAGTGTAGGGATTTGTTTAGCTAACTATTGTTGAACCTAGGTCAAGCCCCCACATGCCAACAAATGGTTCCATTTCTGGGACTGAAATCTGCAGAAGAGATGTGTGGTCGTATCACTGGAATCCAACTAAGAAAGAAATCAAAGGCTGGTTGGATAGAAGAATTCACGAGTTCGCAACGTAGGAGAACAAAAACCCGTGATTGTCAAAAGAACAATGGCTAGAAAGCTACTTTTATACGCAGATCCACGAAATATTTTTCACCTCTTTCCCTACTGAGCTATACGGGTGGATCACAAAGCTAGAAGATAGCCAAGGAAGGTGGAAACTTGACGGTCCTATTGTTTGGACCCCAGAGCTAGTGTGGAGGTTGGAAGCATTGGAGGATAAGATCACGCGCGCCGTCGATTATTGGCTCGATCGCATTATAGGAGGATTTTTACTGAGTTCATGGTTGACACCTCAATTAGCTATAGCGAGGCAGAGCAACACTTTTTCAAAGGTCCGCGAGGCAAGTACGTAAAATCTTTGAATACTTGGATTAAAATGCTGTTGTGTGAAAAATGCGTTGTGAATACTTGGATTAAAATGCTGTTGTGTGAAAAATGGGTTATGAAGCTACCTTGATGTTTAGGACTATGCAAAGCATAAAAAATTACAGAAACGAAGGAAATAAGGGTCTGAAGTATAGCCCCTTGATTTCACCTCCACAAGGGGACAAAGAAGGGATAACGAAGGTCTCTTCTCGAAGTGTTATTCATTTGATAAGATAGGGATATCCGTAAATACCACCTCTGTTGGCATTATGATGCATGTGTTGTACTTGATGGCAACCCACTTGTGGAAGAACATATCACTTATTTATAACTAGATGAATCTACAGAAGAGATATCATATGTGATTGAATGCATGGGATGCCGGACAACTCAAAGGAATCAGATGACAGTTCTCAGTATGACAAGTTAGCTTTGCCATCAAGTCCAAAGGAGGAGCTTGTTGGCATTATGAGACAAGTGTTGTCCTTGATGGCAAATCACACAGATGACAGATCATAGTGCAGTAGGTCAGTAGCAAGGAATTGATGATCAGACTACAAGAATGTTTGAAAGAGTGAATTATCCTTTATAGATCTGTACGCAGTTTCAGTGAAGAAAAGACGTGTATACATGCAAGTTCTGTGAATGAAAACAATTTATACGCAGGTTGGTCCAAACAAAGCCGAGTATACATGCAGGTTAGACATTACCAAGTCGCGTATGTGTATGCACGCACATTCATGCACGAAAAGGTGCGTACATGTGGGAGAACTTATTTTGGTCTGTGGTATTTAGCCCTTGGTACTTGAACCTATGGTTTTGGACTATGGTATCTCGTCACAAGTGATGATCCCCAGTATTGGGTCCATGGTATTGATTTGTTATGGTTTTGGATTGTGGTACTGAGTAAGGCCCAAGACTATAAAAGGAGAAGAAGATCATTAGGCAAATGCATGGAAAAAGACTTGAATATCTGATGTAGTATGAGATCCAGTATGCAGGATATGGGTTATGATGCATTGCTTGATCTGAGCTAAGGAGGGATCTCATTGGTTGATGGAGAAAAAGATCTAAGGATAGATCGGGATCAAATGGTTTGAAATGAACTATCTCTATATGATTGATTATGCTTGTTCTAGATCTGTATACTGACGCATGTAATGTTCTGAACTGAGTGTAACTTAAGTTTGAAATAGCTGCAAGTCATGATTGAATATTTATAGATCTGTACGTGGGTTGGATTTGGTAAAAGAGCGTATCTACGCGGGTTTGGTTCGTCCAAGTAGTGTATACCATTTGAGCTATGTTGTTTGAAGTTACAGGTGGTTCTAGTTGTTGATGAGTTCTGATGACTATTTACTGGTATCAGTATTCTGCATATTCAGATTGATAGAGTATGTTTAGCTTCAGTGTTGATGGATGAGATCGATAATGGATCAGGATCAGAATGACTTATCTTTATGTGATCTGATGAACTAGATCTGGTTGCTAACATACATATTATCCTTGTATATGTAATGATATGAGTATGTTTGAATTCAGGAAGTGCAACAAAGTTATAAGTAAGTAATTAATGTCATATACGCTAGTGCGCCTTGGTGAAGTTGCGTATACACGCCGGTTCGACAATTCCAAGTAGCGTATGCACTTTAATGCATGATGATACATTTGGTTCTAAATATTGTTGCAGAGTTCAGTGTTCTACTCTGTGTTCTGGTGACTGGTTTTTGTTGATAGGGTTTCAGTGATTCAGTATTGGGTGATTCAGAGATTGATGATGCTAGTGTTGATTGATTGTGTGCTTCAATGATATTGATGGGTCCAGTATGAAAATTGGATGAAACGTGGCCTTCATATTATAGTGTTGTGCTTCAGGAGTATCCAGTCTTAAAATGTATGAAATTTGGTACTTGGAGGAAGAAAGAGAAGGTTGTTTCCTTCTGTAGGTCGGCACCTACGTACTAGTACATCAGCTAGTACAAGAGCCAAGGGGGTGGTATCTCCCTTCCAGTAGCAGCTGGAGAACGAGTAAAGGTTGGAGCATTTCAGTAGGCCAGCACCTACGTACTAGTAAGTGGATCGGCTAGTACAAGAGCTAAGGGGGTTGTAGCTCCCTTCCAATAGCAGCTGGAGAACGAGTAAAGTTTGGAGCATTTCAGTAGGCCAGCACCTACGTACTAGTAAGTGGATCGGCTAGTACAAGAGCTAAGGGGGTTGTAGCTCCCTTCCAGGAGAGTTTGGAGAACGAGAGAGGGTTATATCTCTCTGCAGGTAGCAGCCCGCGTACTGGTAAAGGACTACACTAGTACAGAAACATTGTAAAAGAAGTTTCTTATTAAAAGAAGATAAAGACGACTTGCAGCAGGTGGTTTTCACCCACATTGGGTTTCCACCTTATATCATGGTGCTCATGTGTGCTTCTTGTGTGTGATGATCTATTCAGATTTACTACCCTGCTTACTATACATATGGTTAAAGAAGTTATAATGCACTAACTAAAGATCAACATTTAATGTATTAATTGAATCATATATATTCTGGATATACGCTAGTTGCATTAGACACAGTTGCGTATACACGTGGGTTCCCTTTATTGAAGTAGCGTATATATATCTAAGTATGGAAATGAAAAAGTTTTATTGATTTGATAATACTGATTCACCCCCCCCCCCTCTTAGTATTATTTCCAACAGTAGTTTCAAGTGGAAATGGGCACTGGGAAACTGAGAGGCTTGAAGGGTAGAACTGTGCATTTTCTGGAAGCAGTGAGGCCCAACTGAGGGAAGGGAACTAGAGGAAGCATCTTTGTATTTTTGGAGGCCAAGGGAGGTTGGGATTTATGTTCATTATGTAGTTCCAGTAGGGAAGTAAAAGGCTTGAGGGTTGAAGATGTGAAGTGCGTAGTTCAAGGCAGATTGGGAGACACAAATTCACAATTCTAAAGGTCAAGGTCGGGAGTTGGACTCAGGATTTGTGCAGAGAAACAACCTTGGAGGATAGGGGCTACACAGTGCATAGTTCTAGGCAACAAGGTCACATCCTAGAGGGCTAGGACTATGCAGTGTGCAATTCAATCAGGGCCCAGTGAAACTAAGTCACTCGATCGGGAGGATTTTCCTAAAATGGCTAAGTGGAAGAAATAAGTGTTCGGTTGTGTTATATTCTTTCCACGTAGTTAATAGGGGGTTTGAAGGGCACCCATAACCCCACTTTATGGGGTCCGGGGCAATGCCCCGGAAAATTTTGATTTTGGACCCTATGTTAGGTTGGGCAGACCCACCTATAGTTTTGTGCATGATTTTCGCACATGTTTTTTGGACGCGATGGTTTTTCGGTCCATGGCATTGGACGCGATGGTTTTCGGTCCATCGTATTGGATGTGATGGTTTCCGGTCCATGGTATTGGATACTTTGACATGTATAAATATGAATTATAACATTGAAAGAAACATAATGAAAAATCAAGCTGGTAGTCCCGGTTTTGGGATCCAAGGGAAAATCTCTGTGTATATGTGGTTTATGTGTTATGCTCTTGCATTTTTTTATTTTCTGTGTTTTATAATTCGTATGAAGGTAATTTTTGTACGGGGTTAAAACCTACATTTGGTATCAGAGCTGTTTTGGCTTCAAGGGGATGCCTTTGTTGCTGAGGGGTTTCGCTCAAGCCTGTGGTAGACCCTGTTCAGTGGGAGATTTGCGAGATCGATTCTGGTGGTGAAAGAAGAAGAAAGTAGTGGAAAAAATAGAGATTGAGAAATTTAATGGTCAGAGTTTTGAGTTGTGGAAACTCAAGATGGAGGATTTGTTGGTGGATAAAGACTAGTGGATCGCGGTAGATCCGGGTACTAAACCAACAAGAGTGTTTGATGAAGGATGGAAGAAGTTGGATCAGAAGGCAAAGAACACAACACGATTGCGTGTCTCAGATTCAGTATTGATGAATGTATCAGGGGAAGCTACAGTGAAGGCTTTATGGGACAAGTTAGGGACTTTGTACCAATCTAAGTCTCTAGTGAATAAACTGTTCCTAGGGAAAAAGCTATATAACCTGAGGATGAAAGATGGAGACTCAGTGACAAAGCATCTGAATGCATTTAATATTGTGGTAAGTCAGTTAGCATCTGTTGATATTAAAATTTCAGATGAAGATAAGTGCATCAGTTTGTTGTTTTCCCTACCAGATTCGTGGGATAGTCTGCTAATTGCAATAGGTAGCAATGTAACTGCCTTGCATTTTGATGAAATTGTCTCATCCTTGCTGGCAGAGGAGATGAGACGAAAAAATATGGAGAGCCAAAATGGTGATGCCTTGTCTGTACGAGGGAAGACCCAGAACAGAAACAAAAATAAGTCATCAAGTGAGAGATCTAAATCTAAAGGAAGATCTAAATCTCCAGGAAAACCTACAAAGGTGGTGTGCTAGAAATGTGGAAAGGAAGGGCTCTACAAAAGAGACTGTAAATCTAAAGCTCCTGACAAAGGAAAGGGATTTGATGAGGCTCCTTCTGCAGAGGTGAAAACCACCTCAGATGAAGGTGGGGATGTGTACTTGGCTTCTTCAAGTACACATGTATATCATGAGGCATGGTTGATTGATTCAGGTGCATCCTTTCATTTCACTCCCCATAGATAGTGGTTCTGCGAGTATGAGAAATATGATGGTGGTGATGTCTCCTTGGGGGATGACAGGAAGTCTAGAATCGTTGGTCGTAGAAAAGTAAAGTTGAAGTTGCAAGGTGGAAGGGTTAGAACGCTTCCAAGTGTTCTACATATTCCTGCATTAGCCAGAAATATGATTTATGTTAGCAAGCTGGATGATGCAGGTGTAGAAACAATGTTCGAGAAGGATACCTGCAAGATCATTCAGGGAGCACTGGTATTGATGCGGGGAGTTCGGATTGGAACTCTGTATAAGCTACAAGGTAGCACTGTTATTGATGGGTGCAATAGTTCTGTGGTTCTTGAAAGTGGAGCAGAAAATCTAGTGGTCTCTGGAGAGAAGACCATGCTATGGCATCAAAGGCTTGGACATATTGGAGAAAAGGGCCTTCGGACACTTCATGGTAAAGGTATGGTAGAAAGTACAAGTAATAGCTCTCTGGATTTTTATTTCTATGAAAATTATGTATATGGGAAGTAGAATCGGGCGAGTTTCCCCTCTGGTGGTAAGAGGCGAAACAGATATTAGAACTTGTGCATAGTGATGTGTTTGGACCTGTGAAGGTTCCATCACTGGGTAAGTTTGTGTACTACGTATCATTTATAGATGACTTCTCAAGGAATACATGGATATATTTCCTTAAGAAGAAATCTGAAGTCTTTGACAATTTTAAAGAATTTAAGGCTCTGGTGGAAAACCAAACAAAGAAGAAGATAAAGGTGTTGAAGACAGATAATGATGGAGATTTTTACAGTAAGGAATTTGAAGAATTCTGTAAGAAGTGTGGTATAGCATGAAAAAAGACTATTCCATATACAACTCAACAAAATGGAGTTTCAGAAAGAATGAACAAGACGTTGATGGAAAGGGAAAGAAGCATGCTTAGTGGTGTCGGGTTAGGACAAGAATTCTGTTGGCATTATGGCTAAAGTGTTGTCCTTGATGGCAACCTATTCAGGTGATGGATCACTATACAACAGAACAGTAGCAGAGCTTGTGTACAACAGGACAGTAGCAGAGATTGATGATCAGCTATCAAATATTAGAGAAAATAAGAGGTACGCAGGTACACCTTACATAAGGTGCGTACACGCAAGCCAGTGTTACATAAAGTGCATACATACCCGCAGTTATCCAGTTCATGGGGTGCGTACCCCCAGTGCACACATTCCAAGGCAGTTAAGCGCCCACACGAGGGGTTTCTCATGGTATTTAGCCAACAGTATTGGGTTATCATGGTTTTGGCCCGCGGTATTG
>APFE031069560.1:496610-509808 GCA_000404065.3 Pinus taeda
AGTTGGATGAGCTTGAACATAGAGCACGAAGCTGAGTATAGGCTTGGGGCTTCCCAGTGTGGCCACAGGTTCATAGTTGGACCGAAACTTCCCTTGTCGACAATTCATATTTTCCGTCAGGACTTCATCGGCCAAAGGTTACAATCAAGCATAGAGAAGGCAGACATAAAACTAGCCAAGTGCTACAGTGTCACGAGTTTTACTCAAAGTTCAGCCACATACTCTATTCAAAAGCTAGAACGTAGTAGATGGAAACACTTATTTCTAGAAACAAAAATAATAATATACCAAGCATTCAAAACCACGTAAACAAAAATAGTAAGCAAAGAAAACAAATTGAAAACAACAACAAGCAAGCAAAGTAACCAAGTCAGCAAGCAAACAATCATCCAAACCAGAAAGCAAAGACAAGCGAAAAATCAAACACTACTCCTACTCCTAATCTAACGGTGCATGGGCCATCTCATGTGAGGTGATACTTCCAATGTAGCCACTGACGCATTGGTTGACCCATGTTGATGAAGGCATGGTTCGCAAACAAGACAACTATGTGAACTAGCAAACAAGAAAGATATAACAACGAATACAAACACACTCTGAGTTTACGAGCGACCACAGAACAAAGATGAGTGAACACGCATGACATGCACTCTATGGAGCTGCCATAGTGTTGTGCATTCTCTTAACTGTGACGTGCAAGAAAATGTGAGAAAGGTAGACCACTTATGTTGTGCTTGTGTGCTTATTGTGTAAGATTTCTCCAACTCATGAGCAATGGGATTGTGTAGCTTGAGTGGAGGAAGTGAAATATGGGTGTTTGGTTGATCTTCAATGAAAAGCAAAGAGTGATGATGAGCCTTGAGTGTTTCAACAATTTCCTAACTAGAAGTGAAACCATCCTCAGGACAGTGAGGGCCTGACATAACCATTAGCTTAGGCTGAAGTGCCTCGACAGTCTCTAGGGTTTCGACTTCATTAACAGATAGATCATCGTAGACCAATGTCTTGGACAGATTGACAACGGTTGAATCAACATCGTGATTGGATGACGAAGTTGATAGATCATGATAACCAAGATTAGAAAATTAAAGATGTTTGTTGGCATCCTCATGATTTGATGAATCGAGCATAGGGGTAGATGAGAAGCAAAGATGTTCACCCTCTGTGTTTTCAAGATAGATAAATGACAGATTGAATGGATTTTCTGAGGAAGAGGTGTCCTTTGCGCACTACAATGATAGACTGACATCTGAGGTGTCCTGTGAATGATCAGAAGTAGAAACATCCAGAAATGGGTTTTCGTAGGGGAAATCAGTAGTGGCAGAATCACAAGGGATGTCAGGATGAAGTGGATGAGGCGCGGCTGGAAGGGAGTCATCCTTTACTGAGGGTTCTTTTGTAGATTCCTGCACACTCATCATGAATGATGGTGCAGGTTGGCTACATAACACCAACTCTGTTGACAAATTGATCCTCGTTCACAACAAGTGAGGAGTCTGGAATGGGAGAACAAAAGATAGTACAATCTGGAGGAACAACAGAACGCGAGGACAGAGGTCGAGGGAAAGATTCCACGTGACAACCAACAGGCTTACAAGCCAAATCTACGAGCAAGTGGGGTGGAGAGTGTGACAGTTCAACAAAGGCATGCACATGATCTCCCACATCACTCCGCGGTGGTGGAGCTATTTGATCAGGTGAAGCTGTATTGTCATTTGTGATAGTGACTATGCCTGCTTGTGATTGAACAACTCCATCACCAAAGCGTGTTGAGAAGGGTTTAGATATGTGAAGAAGATACTTAAACCTTCCATAAAGAAATTCCCAATCAATTTCATCTTCAGGGAATCAGTATGCAAGATTACAAAAGCATGTGTATCAACAGATTCATCGGGTGCTTTTCGTAATTTCAGAATTTATTGATCAAGTGATTTCCAATTAAAGTGATTAAAAACAAGGTCTATCTCTGCGACCAGATGAGCAAGAGAATGAATAGATTTTTCTGGCAGCATTTCACACCAGTGCATGGGGTGCCCTTGAAGCGTGTAGATGGACAACGCGCAGCTCATGTATTCTTCAAATAATCCATGTCTTTCGCATGAGCCTACAACACCAACCGCGTTCCTAACTAAGGCTACGTAGCCTCCACCATCAAATGTTTTATGAGACAAGTTATCCGAGAGCTTTTCTGAGATGATGAAATCATTTCCATTAGACATACACTTCGGAAGAGCAACTTGATAATTAGTCATGATAGATATGTAGAGATTCAAAACATATTTGAGGACTCATCTTGTCATCTGGCCCTCCTTCTAGTGCCAAAATGTTGACGTGTTGGACCCGCCAACATCAGGGGATATCCCCGGTATGAAGTCCCAACTAGACCTCACACTATTTGGTGTAGGAGTCCCATCCAGTACGATGGCCCTATTGCCATTATCTTAAAGATCTGCCTCAACTCTTGCTTGTCAGCATAGGAGAGTGGTTTGCTTTGTCTTCGAGAAGTGAGGTTCACGTGCCTGGTGAGTGTAAGTGTCACTTGTGCCAATGGTTCTTTCACTGTCGAGGGAGAGGGTGAGAGTGAGTTCCACGTTAATTGGGAGTATTCCCAACATTGCTAGGAACACACAACACAATAGGACATGCACAGCTTCTAGAGGAGCAGTCCACATAGATGCGACAGTCAAAACATACAAGTTAAGATAACACGTACAACACTCAATGGATCAGTCTGAACGAGTGAAATGGTTGTTACAACGAGCTTCATGTGAAAGGTTTGTTTGATGTTCGGGAGAGCAGTCTACACAGGCAAGACATAACAACATATACAAAACATTTCCATTAATGGATTATGCATTACAACAAATGAAACAATTTAGATGTAGAACACAGGTTAAAGCAACATGCATTACAAGTGTTAAAGATCAATCTTACAAAATATACAATACATGCGTGAAAATGTGCTAGCCTATTAGCAGGCTTCTGAATTAAGAAAAAGTTCCAAGACACATCGTTACACCATACATCACTAACCCTAAGTGCGGGGCATTGGAGCCACTACTTATTCCTCAAAGAAAATATTACAGACTCTCTTGGCTATGTGGGAGGAGCTTAGGTGAAAAGTCCTTTGCATGTACAAATGAGGGGGTATTTATAGCCAAGGGTGAACTTGACCCTTCTGGTTGTTCAACTACCCTCATGACCGTTTGGATTCCATGACTTTTTTACTTACATGACTCTTTGTTCAACAAGTGGGTCTCTTGGACTTCCCCGTTACATCACATTGATTGACAACAAAGCCCATAGTGGAGATGTGGGCGACATGACTCATGACATGACTTGACATGACTTGACATGATAGTGTTGGTACATTCGTGTTGTTGCTGGAGTGAATGTCGAGCTACAGTACTGATGGGTGATGGATGTCTTCATGGTGTATCATAGCTTCACATCCACATGGCGAAGTGCGTGGAGTCTTCGATGGTCCTTGGTTTTCTTGATGAAGATTTAGCATGTTGTTCCTTGCTTGCATGCTGGAAGGCTTGGTAGGTTCATTTGTTCGCGAAGGTGCCTGTTCATCGTGTTCATTTGCTTTGCATGCTTCGTTCGTTCGTCCGTTGGTCAACCTGTCCTTCTGCATGTGCTCCCTTCATTCATCCCATTCGTCGTATTTCCATGTTTGTTGGTGTACTTGTATTTGCAGTCACTCATGATGAGATGACATCAAATACAAAACCTCCTAGTCTACCATGGCACATGATCATTTCGGATGCAAGGGACTGGGAGAGGTAGCAAGGTTATGAAGCGGGATGATGGCTCTAGGCACTGCTGATGAAAACTGTGAAAGAGTCACTGAGTGATGAAGACGGGCAATCTGAGTCAACAGTGACTGCCTGCAAGGTCTGGCTCGGCTGGGAGGAAAAATTGAGCAAATTTGGGAGGGATAGTTCGGTTTGCAGGAAGGCAAGGCAGGCATTCTTTGCGCATTTTTCGAAATGAACGAGCAGTGGGGACTCGACAGCTAGATTTGCACAATTTTCCAAAGGAATGGGCCAGCCTGCATGAAGGGTCAGTAGGTAGAAATTGCGTAGTTTTTAGGAGGAATTTCTCGGGAGACTGGTAGCCAAAACTGCACAATTCCCAGAAGGAACTGGCAACCAAAACTGCACAATTCCTAGAGGGAACTGATAGTTGGTTGCTAGGGTCACTTGCATCCAAAACTACACAATTCCCAGAGGGAACCGGTAGTTGGCTACTGGGGCCACTAGCAACCAAAATTGCGCAATTCTAAGAGGGAATTGGCAGTTGGTTGCTCAGTCACTGGCAATAGAAACTATGCAATTCCTAGATGGAACTGGGAGTATTCTGCTAGGAGCTACTGGCAGGGAAGTTGCATTGAAGTTGGGAATTCTACCTGCTAATCATCTCTACGCAATTTCTGAGCTGAGCGGACTGCTGAACAACAGAAATCCTGCTCATGAAAACTGTTGAATTTCTTGGATGAGAAGCTAGTCGACTGTTTGGATGAATGACTACGAAAATTGCACAATTCTCTGAAGGATACAGGGATGGGCACTTGGTGTTTGTTCAGCCTGTCTACACAATTTCCTCAGTCAGTTGAGCGACTGAGGTCAGTGGCCTCTACGCAATTTTTGAAGGGAGTTAGTCCGGGGTGACTATTGGGTCTGACTGTCCGGGTGGTCAACATGGCAGTTGATTGAACTGCTTGCAGGCAACGCCACTTGAAAATAATAGCTTGGTGCTTCTGCGTTTTTCTAGTTGGCAATCGATCGATTCTATGGCGGGGTGATGGTCCGGATGTCAGAGGGGAGTCTGGTCGTTAGGACTTTCGCAAAAATGACTAAGTGCGTGAATGATAAAAAGATGCATAGGTGATCATGCAAACACACACTCACATGACTCGATGACGAAACAACTCAAACCATCCAGACACACATGTTTAACATGATTGACCGACGGTGTAAGTGACAAGCGTGGCACTCGTGATTGGCTGTTCATTGGTTGAGACGATGCTTGCGCGATGATGAACATGACTCTATGTGTGAGTGCGACAAATGCTTTCATAGCGAACATAACAAACACATACGAAGCAAAGACTTCGACCATAACCAAAACATGGTCGCAATCTTGACTTGAACACTAGCATGTAGAAACTTGAATGAAATGAACAAGCAAGGTGAATAGGAGGACTCACCTAAGCTCATGGAGTGAACCTGCTTGTTTGCATTCATCAAGTGAAACTCTTAAGGGAGGCTCTGAAATTGGT
Source organism: Pinus taeda (assembly GCA_000404065.3). Taxonomy (NCBI): domain Eukaryota; kingdom Viridiplantae; phylum Streptophyta; class Pinopsida; order Pinales; family Pinaceae; genus Pinus; species Pinus taeda. The sequence goes on from APFE031069560.1 coordinate 501,898, forward strand.
GTAGGCCAAAATTTTGGAGGGTGGTTGTAGCTGCTACAACACCTTGCCAAGCATTTCCTTCAAATACAACTTAACTTCCACCAACTCCAGAGTGATCATCCTGTATGGTGCCTTTGATATTGGTGTTGCTCCTAGTACCAACTCAACAAAAAATTCCACTTCCCTATGAGACATTAACTTTGAAATCTCTTCTAGGAATACATATTGAAACTATTGCAAATCGTGGTACCTCTTAAAGACCTCTACATCCTCAACATCCTTTATCACTAGAAATATGTACTGCAATAATACACACCCTTTCTTGTTTCTGTTCTTTTCCTACATAGCGGTGACCATTCAAACTAACATCACCTTCTTCTTACCCTGCAAGATATTTTGCTCTCTATTGTCATCCAAGCACTTAATTTATTTTTCATAACAATCCACTTCATTCCTATGGAGGTACAACCAATCCATACCTAGAAGCATATTGTATGATCCCAACGGAAGCACATTCATATACATTGATGTAGACATACCATTCAATTAAAATGCACAAGCTCTTACCCAATGATGAACTCTTTTCTTAGTACCTATAACTAACTGCACTAACCAAGACTCAACATGCACTTCTTTATTCAAGCCACACTTATCCACTAGATCAGGGTTAACATAACTATAATTAGCTCCAGGGTCAACTAATATAGAAATAACTTGATTACAAAGATTACCATCTATCTCGATAATAGATGTCTGGTGATCGGCTTGCCTATTATCCAACACTGCATAAATCTGAGGAATACTCCGTCCATCATCTCCCACTATCTAAAGTGCCTCCTAGGCATTGTATATATGTAGTATGCCACCCTGATGTTGTGGGAAATATCTCTTGTGATGATCTTTGCCACAAGTCCAATACTGTAAAGGATTCCTACCATCACCCATGTTCTACACCTCAGATTGAAATCCTTGTCCTCTGTCAGATGCATTAAACTTCTTATGTGGTACTGCATTCTCTTTTCATCTATATCTTGTGTCTTTCCTCTCTTCTTAACCCACTTTCCCTCATTCTTCTCATTACCTTTCCAATCCTGCTATAACACCCTCCTCCCACATCTACCTAAGTAATTAGCCAACCGGGGTAAACATGGGATGATAGGCTACTATTATTGGATTCAAACTCCTATATGACCTTAAGGAAATGGACTCGATAGAAAACAAACCTTCCACATCAGCTACAGGACCCTTGAGAACCATGCCAACACTTCAGGCAACTTGCCCCTCGGTCCCATTGAAGTTTTTGATCATTTGACCTCTGGATGCTCTCATGCTATGGGCATGCCACATCCAAGGACCTATGGACGCTCTCACAGGCTTGCAAGCCAGTGTCCAAGGACTCTATTTTCTAGTTCTGTGCCAGCATCCCTAGGATCTAAGCCACTTTTTTAGGCCCAAATCCCAGGTCATTGCCCAGAATTGCATGACATCTCCAGAACAGTAAAATAATAGGGAAACAATGATGCTAAAGAAAATACTTGAACAAGCCCTTAACTAGACCCCTACTAGCCATGATAGGAATTTCGTCAAACATATCACAAACATGTAATCTATAGGTGTAAACAATAAAATTAAGCATAGGGATCTCATACTTATCTGATAATCGCTAAGAACCATTGTTGCCTCATATCAATTGTTGCATTATCATATATTAGGAGATACATTGTCCATTCCTTTACAAGTAAGAACATGATGACAACCATACGTAGTCACTGTCATAAAACACATATATAACCAACATAATAGCAACAGAAATACTAATGAAATCATAACCATATGATCCACAAATTAACCAACATAATAATCATAGAAAAACAAGGAGAAATAACCTTTCATTAATGATGCAAAATCCAAACTTGGGATGGGACTTCCACATTCCACCTGACCATAGAATGGTTGAGACAAATCTCTCTTCATACATTCACCCTTGTTCCATATTTCAAGCATGAATGTGGGACTCAAACCAAAAGAACCAACCAGGGCATACCGAGGCTAAACCACCTCTCCCTCATCAATAGAAACCAAGATTCACCATGATCCATCCCAGACCACTAGGCCAACACAATAAACATGTCCTAAAAGGATTTACCATGATCTACACTCAATCACTAGGCCAAACAAGCATGGATTCCACTAGATATCTCCACCTACACCATGAGGAATTTTCCTGTCCACCAGTCTCTCAACCTTTACCGCAATCCAATCCCGAATCACTAGGCCCTAAATCGAGACCCACTTTCCAAGATTTATTGCATATCCCAAACCTGGGAATACTAGGTCCAACGAAGGGCAAACCATCTCTTGGCTTTACTGTATATCTTGCCATTCACCAACAAGGATTCCCAGGCTCACTGATGCAACAAAATTATGGCTTTACCACAACCCACTATCTGGCTCAGGGGTTACTAGGCTAGTGGCTTTATCGTGATCCATAGTCTAGTGCAGGGACCACTAGACCATATGCTCTATCATTTGGAGATCCACCTCACTCAACTTCAAATCCATATGGCAATCCGTCTCAACCAAAACATGAGAAACCCATCACACCATGGCTATCCGAAAATGGAAAGGCTAGGATGAAAACATTGTTACACCTAGAAAAACCCATCCCATAACAACAAAAGAACCACACGCAATTCCATGCATGCCAAATATAGCAAGGAAAATACACATGAAAATCGATATCTGCAAAGAATCTTGTTGTAGCTGTTTGATCCTGCCTTTCCCTGCTTGATCTTTGCTTCCTCTTGCTTTCTTTGCCTTTCTTGATCTAATGCCAAAATGGTCCAAGAAAAATCTAAGTGTCCAAGAGTGAGTGAGAGAGAGAGAATAATGAAAGAGCTCCAAAACTGAACTAACAAAAGGTTACCCACTGATCCTCATAAGCGTTTTTTATGAATGAGGCCTCTATATCTTCATTTTTCCATTATTTTCCTCCTCACATGAAACTTGTGACCTTTCACCCCCCTTTTCTCCTAATTTCCATTATTTTCATAAATAAATGTGCCAAAAATGCAATTTTTCCTTTCCAAAGCCTTAGCCATTTCCTTTGCCAATTTCCTTATCCATTAAACTGATGAATACCCACACCAGGATGTCTTGCCTAACATTCAACTTGGAATAAGTTTCCCATCAACTATGGTTATTATTTTCCTTTATTAACTTTTACTACATGGAATTTTCACCGGGGATGTTACACCTGCTTAGGCCTAGTTTTCTGCTTTGATTTCTCATAAACGTTCTTTAGCTTTCTGATGGCTCATCAAACTTAATCCTGTCCTTGAATGACATCGGAAGCCTGTTGATGAATCTCAAGATCTTTTCTTTCTCCTCCTTAATATAAGACACATATCTCAGCAACTCCAATAATATACTAGTTTACTCCTCATCAGTCATAGATCCCATATTCAATTCATAGAATTCATTTGCCCCATCATCATAGTATATCTCAGATATATACTTCTTCCTGAAAAGTCTCTCAAACTCACTCCAAGTCAATTCCTCTTTTTGAATGCTTCTTACATTCTTTATATCTTCCCACCAAAAGTTTTCTTTACCTTTAAGAATGAAAGTAGCTATCCTGTCTTTCATGTTTCTTGAATAGTCATGCAATCTAAAGAATTTATTCATGCCAAGCAACCAAGCTTTTGCATCCTATGAATTATTCATTTCTCTGTCAAATGTAGGTGGCTTTTCTTTCTTGAACTCTTTTGGAAAATATTGCTTCTCACTCCTCCTATACGAATGGTTATGATAATGACCATGTTGTCTCTCTGAACCAGAACTAGAATGAAATCCATGCTCACTACCTCTCCTATTAGTTGTATCCATAAATATGACATCTCTATCTATATCATTTTTATCCAACCAGTGTCCTGATTGTGACCTACTGCCATATTCTCCATTTGTCCTTTCCTCACGTCAATGTTTTATCCTAAGCGGTCCCTGTCTCTATAAGTCTGATAAACTCTAAAGGATAACTGCATTAACTTATGTTTTTTCTCATGTTCCTTAGCAAGTCTTTCTTATGACCAGTTTATTCTATCAGTATCCACCTTACAACTCCTTATCTCTACTTTTGAACTTCTCAATGTGTCTGATATATGAGGGGAGCACTCATCACCATGTTTCTCATCTGATTTGTAGGAAGAATCACATGAATTGTAGTCCACCATTTTTCTTGTCATCTTTGAGCTTCTTCCTCCAAGCATACTATGTGAGATAACCAAACACAAACATAATCAAACATTCCTCAGTGAAGTTAAGGGGAGGCTTTCTCATCTGCACAAATCAACCCATATTAGCATAACATATGTATATATAATGAAATTACCATATCCATCATCTCAACACACAAATGCAACAATGGCCATCACCATGAATACATAAAAAACACATAGACACAAACATGCATGCATGAAAAACACATTCTGCCCATCCAATCCAAGTGTTTAACTTGGGAGCTCTGATACCACTCTGTAATCACGCCTCCCACATCCACCCAAATCCACAAGCTCACCAAGGTAAACATGAGATGAGGGTTACAATGTGAGACTTGATTTCCAAGATGCACTTATGGAAAATGGGGTCCACATGTCTAGAACTCACTGCAAATACCCAGTGACACATGATCACACTGTTATCAACCTAATTTGACCCAACACTATATCATTTTAGTTTTGTTTCCTTAGATTTCATACAACTTTATATTTTTAACAGTTTTTCGGGTTCTGAACATTTGAGGTTGTTTTGAGGGCCTAAACGACATTTTCAAGGAAAAAAGAGAGACTGAAAATGTGTGAGATCAATTCACTAGTCTAGAAGATTCCTCAAAAATGGGATCTCTCCATTAGGTCAAGGAATAAAATAATAATATATGCCAATCACAAGCCCAAAATAGACAAAACAACTAGGGCATATCCCCCAATATCCAATTAACTCATCCTCGAGTTAGAAATGTCATCAACAATGTAACAAAACCTTAGATCCATGAATGAGGGAGGCATGGGAAGATGTGCCATCATAATCTATATGCAAGATTCTCTAGATAACCTCTAGATCTATATATTAATGGGATGACCCCATAAAATATGCAATAAAATGTGGTCAAACCTCCATATATGTGCCAAAAAGCAAGGATAAAGGCTAAAGACCATATCACATAATGGTCAACCATGTCAAGCACATAGTCCAATGATGAATATTGATCCCCACAAACCTATGACACTCATCCAACAAGTGAATAACCTTAATGTATCACCCAATATAATTGTTGGAAATCTCCATCATCTACAAGACTACGCAAAAGGAATAGCCATATGATGATTCAATGTACCAACATGTTATCCTAAGGCAAAAAATGCACACACATTTTGTCATGATACATAACCAAGGTGAAGATCATATGAATAACACGAAAGCATAATAAATATGGAGTGCGCTACCTAACAATCCACAAAGCATGATAATAATCCACAAATGTGAGAAGTATTCTATGTTTCACCCAAACACTATACCAAAATCAAATAATAATGGTGTGATTCAAACTATAGGTGCTAGGGGAAATCATAAAGAAAATGTCAAATGTGTAAGCATGCAACTTCCATTAGAATGCCTTGGCACCCACCAAGGTGGTCAACAAATAAAGTGTCAGAATAAAAGAACTCTATGAATGTGTGCATGAATAAAATGCCCCTATTCCATCAAATTATAAATAAATATATAAACTTGAAATGTTAGTTTTTTTTATTTCCTTTAACATATTTTATTTCATAATCCATTTACCTAATTATCTCCAGTTTGTACCGATATTTTTGGTTTCATGGGATTTATTATAATGGATGGAAAACTCCCTTGATCAACTCAATAGGTTGAAATCAATTCATAATCAGTCAATACTATGATTGAAATTGCAATCATAATATTAAGTCAAGCCAACCCTTGTCTTGAATTTTGAGGGGGAGCCAACCAAGTTTGAATTGGCTAATTATTTAAGCCAATAAATTTATTGCTTGATTAGCCAAATGAGCTTCAATAAACATGGTCATAAACATACCCTTAAAGGGGTTAAGGTTGGCTCTCCCGAAATTCTCCTCTTTCATAGTAAGGAGAAGCATTATTGCCCTATCTAATTCCATCCATTGAATGGATAACCCCACATAAGAAATTCACCATGGTATTTGAATAACGTGCTAGATTGGAATTTGATTCTAGGAAAAATGGGGAGAGCTTAGTAAGGCATGTCATGAAGGAAAGGAGAATAAAAATCCATTACTCATATTTTTTCCTATATGTACTCTAAATAGAGGTATTGATGGCCCATAGTGAATAGATTGGGGCCATTAATTGAGAGATTGGTTTGACTAGAATCTAAGGCCATTGGGTGGATAGTTGAGCTAATAATATTTCCTTATGACTCATGACAAGCTAGTGACCCCAACCCAGGACCTGTTCTCAAAACTAAGCTTATAATATGCCAGATATACAACACTATAGGAATGGAAATGTTGGGGAATCACCTTTATAAAGGGATGTTGGAATGTCATGAGAGTTAACTTCGTGTAAGATTGTTAGTGTTGCTAATCACATAATAACCCTATAAGCCTCTAACCATGATCTAGACTTAAACAGGAACGCAAAAAATTACAGAGATAAACATAAACACAAATATGCAGCGGAAATAATACTTCATTTCATTAATGTAAAATACTGAAATATGCTTACAAACAATAATGGAAATAAACCAGATAGGGCGATGATAGCTTATCTCTGAGAAGAGATGTGGTGGCTACATGCCTCTGAACTGAGCCTCAATGAGGCTCGAAGGCCTATTTATTGTTGAGAAATAATGGAAAACCCTTCACATCCCAAAACCTAACCCTAGAAGATGAAACGCCAAATTGTGGGCCCTGTTTGGGTAAATTGGTACATCAATTTCCTGGGGTCGTAACTTTGGCACCTGATCTCCGTTTGACGCGTACAATAGCTTGTTAGAAATATCTATCTGAGCACTACCACTTTGGGAAGGGAAACATGGGTCCATGGACCCATGTTGTCCCCACATTTCCCAAAAAACATCGTTTAGGGCCTCAAAACGGCTCCGGAAGTTCAGGACAAAAAAAAACTGCTAAAAATAGTAAATTGTGCCACAATTACGGAAACTGAAAAAATAAAAGAGACAGTTGCGGGGGTCCAAATGGGATAGGTGGGTGGCCATCAACATCCACCTGGATCATTCCTCCCCCCTTAGGAAGCAATGGTCCCCATTGCATTGAGTTCCTCTACCTGCTAAACTTGTCCTGCAATCTCTGATGTGTCCAGTAATGGTGGGAAGCATGGTTGGCGATAGTCCACATTGAACACTTGGTGCAGGTGAAGGAATGGAGGAATGATGTGCTTCAAAGCATTGTTCCCCATAGCCTCGGTACTGCTATAAGGACCATGTTGGACTGGTTTAAGCTTCTGATGGGTTGTGGTAAGGCGTTCTTTCTATCAATGCAACCAAACTTTGTTGCCCACCTGAAACTTGTGTGGTAGCCATGTGGGTGAGGAGAAGTTGTTCCTGTGTTCTGTCATGACTGTATTCCTTTGCTGCTGCTGCTGCGTGGAGGAACCCTTTGCGGGAGTCATGGATGTGGTGACGATCTTCCCCTCACTTTGGGAGCGAACCAGACAGAAAATAAATTTCCTAGTCTATGAGATGAGCTTGCTGCCTTTCTTGGCAGTGATCAAAGAGGTGGCAGTAGGTGGGGCTACCTCCGGTATCCTGTATAATGAATTATCCAAAGAAATAATGACAACGCGAGGCCTTGACTCATGCATAGCATGTCGCCCCACAAGTATGGCTTGCCTAATAGTACATGACAAACATCCAGA
>APFE031069560.1:510921-541172 GCA_000404065.3 Pinus taeda
GAAATAATACTTCATTTCATTAATGTAAAATACTGAAATATGCTTACAAACAGTAATGGAAATAAACCAGCTAGGGCGATGGTAGCTTATCTCTGAGAAGAGATGTGGTGGCTACATGCCTCTGAAATGAGTTACAATGAGGTTCAAAGGCATATTTATTGTTGAGAAACAATGGAAAACCCTTCACATCCCAAAACCTAACCCTAGAAGATGAAACGCCAAATTGTGGGCCCCGTTTGGGTAAATTGGTACATCAATTTCCCAGGGTTGTAACTTTGGCACCCGATCTCCATTTGATGCATACAATAGCTCGTTAGAAAGATCTATCCGAGCACTACCACTTTGGGAAGGGCCCATGGGCCCATGTTGCCCCCAGATTTCCCAAAAAAATGTCGTTTAGGGCCTCAAAACGGCTCCGGAAGTTCAGGACCAGAAAAAACTACTAAAAATAGTAAATTGTGCCACAATTACGGAAACTGAAAAACTAAAAGAGACAGTTGCGGGGGTCCAAATGAGATAGGTGGGTGGCCACCAACATCCACCTGGATCAAACCAATAGGATGAACATGACAAATGTGATAATCCACAATGAACATGCATTTGCATGGGAACAAAATGACCCTAAAATCCATACACATGACTCTGCTTGACTAAAGTCTTCACATTAGGGCACGCCCTCATATAATATGTGGGTAACAAGTGGTTCCATATAGGGACATATTTTATGAAAGAAAGAGTACACAATAAATCTAGATTTTATAACCTAATACAACTTGACATTGCGGAGATGAGAATGTGTGGGGGGATAGGTACAAAACTGTTATCCCAAAACCCCACATAGGTAATAAAATTAACAAATATATGTTGATATGTTCAATACATAAAAAAAAACTCTAAAACAATAAATGTGTTAATTGTCAAAGGGAACATAGAAATAAATCATATTCTAATGTACACAAGGACGTATTCTCCTATTCTAATACTTATGAGAGCTTATTTATTTCCTTACATACTAATCTACTTATGAAACTTGATGCCATCAGAATGATAAAATTTCAAAAAAATTCCATTTACAAGAAACTATAGCTTTTCTCCATCCAAATGACTAAGGTACCCAAAAATAATTCTTTGGTGATATTTTCAATCATATAAGGATCTAACCATAAGTTGTCAAACTTGCCATGTTTTCCTAGTTTCTCTCTCTTTTTGTTCCACATTAGGACTAGATCTGATTTTTTGTCCTACCCTTTAATAATCCATTTTATCAAATGTACCTTTGACTTTATCTTAATTCTTAACCAATAGTGAAATTCCCCCTTTTTTTTTGCACCACTATTTGATTCACCCTTGCTTAAATTGCTTCTAATTTTGATATGAATTACCATAGTAATCGATACACTAGAATATTCAAATGGATAGGTAAAGTAACATGCATCATGTAAACCAATTCAAATGTTTTTTTTCCCTATAGCTTCTCTCTTCATGGCTCAATCAACCCATAAAACATGATTGATTTTTCTATTCCAAAACCTCTTATTATTTTCCACAATCTTCTTGATTATAGTCATTAATTTATTATTTCTTGATTCAACCAATCCATTTCCTTGTGGGTAATAACTTGATGAGTAGGATATAATATTTCCATAGTTGGAACAAATATTTGCCAAGTCTACTGAGATGAACACTTCAGTATTATCAATATTAATTTTTTTGAGACACCAAACCTAGTGATTATTTTATCTTCCACAAACTCCATGAACACTTTTTTAGTTTCCCTCTTTATGGTTATCACTTTAACCAACTTAGTAAAATAACCAGGGACTTTGATGATCCATTGAAAACAATTGTTTGAATTTTCTTTGAATTCTTTCAATAAAACCCAATCCCCATTGTTAAAATGGTTCCTCTACTACCACTAGCTACAAAGGTGTTGACAAATGTTGCCTATTTTCAAGCAACTAACAAGGACGACATGATCTAAAAAAATAGTGGACATCTACAAATATTTTGTGACCAATAATACTATTATCTTAAAACCTTGTGAACTATCATTCTGGATACATAATATCCACCACACAATCCGACATGCAACTATGTTATCATCTATTTAGACTTAACCACATCAACACATCTAAGAACTAGTAATTTGGGGTTTCTCTTGAGTAGACCTCTTCGAATAAAACAATGCTATGATGCCTTTAATCTTAATGTTCTTCTCTTGTGATCACTTAACTGATCCAAACAAAAAAATTCTTTAATACTATACAACATCCACATACCAATCATGGTGCTCTAAGTCCTCCAAAACAATAGACACCATGTAAGGAGAACTCGTGTTCATATCTCTTTCATTACCCTTTGTTAACATCTTGGTTAACCCTCGAGGATTTATTATCTTAATTGGTTTGATTTCTAAATCATACTCCTAAATTCTAGACACCCATTTCTTTGGATACCTAGATAGCTTATTGTGTCCGTATGTATTGTACATTTGCATGTGGAACATAAGAAATAAACTTTGAATAACCAATGTAACATGTAAAATGCTTCAGATCTTGAATTGACACATAAGCTTGCATCTCCTTGATAGTTTATTTCAATTCTACATCTCTAAGTGCCTTACTTATAAAGCAATATATTGTTCCATATTATGATCATTCTTTTGCAACAACAACCCTACAACAATATCCTTGAATGCAAATGAAAATATATGAAAAGTATCTGAATAATTCGGGAATACCAAGACTAGATCTATTACAAGAGCTTCTTTTATATTTTGAAATGAATTTATGATTTCATCGCCCCTCTTAAAATCACCATCCTTCAATGGATTTGATGTAGTTTTAGTTATTTCTACAAAATTTGGGATGAACACCCTAATAAAGTTTATCTTGCCAAACAATTATTTCACTTGCTCCTTATCTTTAGATAATGGTATTTGCTTGATTATCTCTATCCTTTTAGGTTCAAACCTAATTCCATCCTTCAATATTATGTGCCCAAGGAGGTTTCCCTCATAAACTCCAAACACTAACTTCTTTACATTCAATGCCATTCTATATTTTTGGTCTCTTAAATATTTTTCTAAGATGATGTAGATGGGCACTTCTATCTTTTGAAAACATAGTCTTTTTTTCTTGACAAATTTCAATGAGCTTACCAATGATATTCTTGAAGGTTGGTTTAATTTTTTCTCTTCTTTTTATACGTTACATGCATGTCAAAGACTTTCTCAAAAGTGCTATCATATATAGCAAATATGCTATCTTTAATTTCCTCAACTTCAAGATCATCTTCATCTCCTTTGTACCAACTTATTTCATTTTGTGAAAACTCCTACAAATTGGCTAGGAACCTTATCACTTGCATCATCATGGAAGAATTTCCAATGCTCAAAATAGTCAGGTGAGAAAGTTATGAAAATAATCTCCATCTTACTTTCTCCATAAATAGTACCTCATAAAGGTTAAGAGTTGTCATTGCCATTGCTAATGCATAAACTCTCATATTTTGTTCTCATGGATCACCTTGATAGAAATTGTGTTAAACAATTATATAATATCCCATACCGCATGCCTATACCATTTCAATATAGTATAGTATAGTAATTCTTAACTTGCATAATGATTAGGTCATAATCAATTGTAACTTTTAAGACTTTGATACCCATGTCTCTTTCCAATTCCTAACCTGAGCATAATGCTTCATAACTTGTAATGATATTTGTACAATGAGATTCCAACTTATAAGAAAATATCTTGGTATCACTTTGAGGAGATGTGAATATAGTTCTAGCTCTTACATTTGTTCTAGAGTAGGCCCCATCAAAATACATTTTCCAACTAACTTCACTTTTTTCCTTTAGGAATGTCTTCAACTATTAAAGCATAACTATTAAGATCTTCTTCAAAAGCTAACTCATCAATTGGTTATTAGGGATTCTCAACATGATGTCTTATGATTGGTTCCCTATATAATGTGATGTGTGTTCCCACATGTAGTTATTTTGGCATACAATAGATCCATTAAAATGTTGCTTCCTAGATTGACATCCCCCTTCCGCAATAACAACATACCCCATGAGCCTAGGACATCAATAAAAAATACATCCATTAATAGTGAGATATTTGGATATGCAACTAACTTAACCTAAAGGTCCTTAACCAAAACATACACTTTAATTTCTCTTGAATCAGTGACACATAAATTCTTGTATGGCTAATTCGTATTAAAGATTGACTAATTTATAATTTTTAGAATCATTACACCCATGGAGGCTTTTGAATCAAACATATAGTTATGAAGAAGCAAGTCATTACTAATGCGATGTAAAAGGGAGACCAATTACCATTTCTCTTACCCCATTTCATATTTTTGTATGGCTAATTAGTATTAAAGATTGACTAATTCATAATATTTAGAATCATTACACTCATGGAAGCATTTGAATCAAACATATAGCTATGAAGAAGCAAGTCATTACTAATGTGATGTAAAAAGGAGATTAATTACTATTTCTCTTATCCCATTTTATCATTGGAAAACCACCAAGTAGTCTTTATTTACAACTTAAACATCCAAAAATTTTCTCAAATTTTGCTTGTGAGATGGAACTTTTGCAAACCCAAGAAAATGAACATAAACCTTTATTTTAAACAACTCACTAGATAAATCAATACTTAGGTCACAATATATACTCATAAAAATATTTTTTTACAAGGATAATTTGGCAATTGCTTTTGTTGTGGTAAGGTGTCTATTTAATGAAGGTATTTATTATTTTTGTTTTTTATTAGCTCTACATCAATTCCAAAAAAATATTAATAAAATAAGAAAATAATATATGGAACAATATTACGTTATATTTTTTTTATTTTTTTTAAATAAAAATAATGGAACAATATCATGTATAATATATATTTTTTTAAGTAAAAGACAAGTTGGAGTACTATATAGTACCCCCTCTGTTTCATAAAATGATAAAATAATATATGTATATATATTTTATCTTTTCTCTAGGTAAAATGTTAAGTTGGAGTACTATATAGTACCGCCTTTGTTTCCTGTGTGCCTCTGCCTGCGGTTAATCGAACTCGGGGCATTTTGAGTGGAGTTGTAACTTGCTACCAATGGTCTCCGAGGACAAACCGCGAATTATTTTACAAAAATAATATCCATATTGCTTAAGATCATATCCAATCACTCACTAAGACATCGTTAATAAGAGAAATTGCCGCACATATACCCAAGAAATTCCAATAGGAAATTGTTGAGATAGGATAGATGACAGGTTTGGAGGTATTGTATTCAATCCAGGTCGAGTGCATATCCCCATCAACTCGATTTACGGCACCTAATGTCTGATTTCTGCGCTTCTTTGAATCCAGTGGCCTATGCTTGTGCCCTGTATTATCCCTTCACTTTCAAGGTTGCAGTTCTCTTTGCTGTTTGCTCACCCACACCAACTGTAAGATGCCAACAATGGTTTTAATTCATATTCTCTCATCACATTTGAGGTATGATTTTGCCATTTCCTGCACTTTCATGGTTCACCTGCATATTGCGTATGTTCCGAAGACGGATGAGTTTTTTCCCATTTCAGTAGGGAAATCATGACAAATACAACACATCTATATATATATATATATATATATGAGAGAGAGAAACTAGAGAAATTGTGAGTGTTAGGGTATCTTGCAAAGCTCCTTCAACAGAGTATTAAATAGAAGCGCATTAATTGTTCAAGAAACTTTGAACTTGGATTAACAAAGTTCAAACCCTCATTTCAAATGGCACCATTATCACTCTGCAATAACCCTCTGTAACAGCAACAACATCATCTCCGAATCATATATAGTTAAACGGGAAACATAAGGTGAGAAACTAGGCCACCAGCCTCTTTCAATGTGTTTGCCAACTTAGCTTCTTCTACGGAACTTTTGTGGTTCAATTTTTCATATGGCTTCCACTTTCTTCTTGTTCTGTTTCTTATGATAGTGAGTGGTGTTTCCAGAAATTTGGTCTCTACAGTGTTTTATTTCAAGTAAGTTATCCTTTTTGAACTCCGTTGGTCTAACAATGTTTTGCTATGGTCCTACACTCCAAAGCTTTCCTTTTCGGGGCTTCAATTTGATATTTCTGCTCTTGAGTTGAACATCTGATCTATGTTTCTTTCTTCACGTTATCCTTTTTCCAAATACAAATATAAATAGTGTACTCATTCCAATTAATATGCCAATGACATCTAACAAATTCAGTTCCTATTTTTTCTGGTAAGAAAAGATCTTTATATTTTCAAAAAAAGAAATATACATATACCTTCCCTTTTGAGGGGGCGCTAGAAATGATTAATATGCCACCTTACTATAGCCTTAAATAGACTAGATCTCCCACAGACAAAAAGGAACTGATTTTTTACCAAACCTGAATACATAACAAAAAAGCCTTTCTTAAAACAACCTGAAACTGTCTTATAGCAATGGGTCTTTTCTTTGAACCTCTCTTAGAATTACAAGCAGAAACTTATAAGGAGAATGACAAGTCCTGCACCAGCTGGTCTTCAAAAAATTCATGGATTATAAAGAACCCATCATGGAGAGCCCAAGCTTCCTTCGATAGCTCATTGGCTTTTACATTAAGCACTCTGTAAATGTGGAAAAAGGAGGACCATTCAAGCTTCTGAATTGACTCCGTGATCTGACAAAGGATGGGTTACAATCTTGCATTTTGCACTACAACTTTTTTATTTGCTCAATGGATAACCAACTTGGAATCTCCCAGAATCTGAATCTTAGAAAGACCAATCTGCAATTTCATAAGTGCCCACAAAGCTGCAAACTCTGCTTTAGAATTTGAACCAGGCCCAGGAGCGTATCAAAAAAGAAAAACGTGTGAGAAGTTTAAATGGAGGACCAACCCAACCCCACAACGAGGAGGGTGTCCTTGATAAGCCCCATTGGAATACGACAAGGAATACCATAATCCAAAGGAGGCATTATTGGATTCTAGATATTAAACTTTTTTGGATCAACCCTGTATTCCTTAGTTAGCTTTGTAACCAGCTCTGCAACATCCTCCACAGGGACCTATTTATCCTGGAATATTTTGATATTGCTAGCCCACCATATGAAATAAATATTTGGTTCCTATTTGTCAAGTACATCAAATCCTTTTTAATTTTCAATAAGAGAGATATTTAACGTGAACAAACAATGAATCTCTCTCTAAACAGAATTTGCAAGAGTAGGTGCAATTTCCTTGACAAAATAATCTCACCCCACCCTCACACACTTGAGCAAAGTATGGGGACACTGGTACCATACCAACTTCATGTAGCATCCCCACTTCTTCCCTGGAATTTCTGGATTGAAGGTGGACTGACTGACAGACATAGAAGCAGTGTATGTTTTAAACCTTTATCGTAAAGCAATGCACACACAGATTCTCAATAAAACAGAAAAATAATCAGTAACATTGATATATAATACTCAAAAATATGCCCTGAAAATCCTTAAACAGTAACATTGATATATAATACTAAAAAATATACCCTGAAAATCCTTAACTGGGAAAACCAGCAGATGCTTAGAGCCACACCTCTAACTGTCATTGTATTAACTTTGCCATTTACAATACAATATGTAGGATCCTACAGAATCCAAGGCCCTAATCCATTAACATGGATTAGATTCTTTAAGCAGGATTTGTGAACTTCAAAATTCATGCAACACCTACCATTTGAGCTAATCCTTGGAGCTTTTTTGTTCACCATTTTTGGACAGAACTATTAGTCATATTATTTTTTTTAAAGATCAAAGAAACTTCATTTAAATTTCAAATAATCAAAAGTTACATTGAAAAATTGTTTAACACATTTGACACTCAAAATTTAATCAGCCATTGTCACCATTGTTGCCCAAATAATCTAGAAGTAATTTTATGGTCATCTGAGAGAGATCCGTATCTGATACCATTACATTTAATATCAAAAGATACATGTATATCAAGAAGACACAAATTACTACTCTAGATGAAGTTAAAATCTACCGACATCGTGAGAATTGCATATACCACTTTCAAACACATTTCTGTTGTGAAGGGAACTTGTGAACGTTTCCCTTGTTGATGTTTGCTTCCATAGCACAAAACTGGGGAACTTTCCTCTAAATCATGAGAAGTAGGGACAGAGTGATCAATACGTGAACTAGGAAAAGTTTTGGCACCAGGGAAAAATTCAGGTGATTGCATGTAAACTAGTTCCCTAAACAACAGAAGTTGGTCAAGTAGAGGGTTCAATCGGTTGTTTCTGCTTTTCAGTGGTTCAGGTGGCCTTTTCAAATTTCTTTTGTTCTCTCTCATGTTCTTTCATAATATGGTTCTGCTTCTTTTCAGCTTATGTTCTAGGCTATCCAAAAATCTTCAGTTTTCTTTGACTTGTTTTTCCCTCTCCTTTTGTGCTTGGTTGTGCTCCTATTGCTCTTGGGTTATGAATCTTTCTCGTTGCTTTTGTTCATTATATTCATTTTTATTTTAAGTTTCAGTCCATTCTCTTTTCCTTATGCCCAATCTCTCTCAACAATTTGATATGTATCTCTGAAGTTAGGATTTGATAATGACTCTCATCTCAAGGAGGATTCAGACCTGCTTCTTGCATTGCTATGACTCCTCTCCTTTGGCAGTTTAAGGAATCTAGAAAATCCTGTACCCTCTCTTCATGTTTCATAAGATTAGCTTATGTTGGTTCTTGTGTTTCATCCACAACTTGCATCACTCTATCATCCTCGTATAGTACTTGTGTAATGGATGAATGCTTCTCCTCAGCGATTAAAATTAGGAGGCGATAGTCTGCTCAATGTTTGGTGTGTTGTCTTGTCCACATCAATCTGCCCTTCATTTCTCGACCTCTCAGCTAATTAATTTGGTGGATTCAGATGGCTTGGCATGAATGGGTTGTCCAAATTGTTGATTTCTTGGGCAGTGTGTTGAAAAACCTGATGTGGTTCTTCCCTTTCAAATGGTGGATTGTTGGGAACCACATCTTACATGTCAAGTTGATGGTTGTTTTCACTGCGTTCATATTTCTGGAGCATAGACATCGTATCTAAAGTTTGATTGTTTGCAATTTATCCTAACGTGCTGAGAAACTCAAGATGTTTTATGTAGCATCTTCATCTAAATCAACTCCAAATCCCTTGCTGCATGCCATGTCCTTATTCAGACCTCAAGATTTTAGAGGCCATATACCAGTACTTTTAAAACCAATCTTTATAGTGCTAAATTTTAATGTTTGCATGAACTCCTTCGTCAGAATTTCCCAACACTGCAAGTTCAAAGCGATTGATTTCTCTCCCTAGATATGTTTCCATCTATTGTGAACTTTCCTTGCAGCAGGTTTTGAAAGTCCAAACACACTCACTTCTAGTAGTGGTGATGTGTTCTATGTGCTGGGAATCTACAACTTTTGGGAATAATCATAGGAATGTTCCTTTCACCTCATCCTGAAAGCACATTGATTGCACAAGTTGGCATTCTTGAAACCTTCTTTGGCCACAATTCCAGATTTTTTTTAAGGTCATATGCATTATTTTTTTCTTTTCCATATAGGTAAGTACATCATCCTTCAGGTCATAGGCACGGTAAGATATTCTTCATGATTCATAGTCTCAATGACAATTATCTCATGAAAAGCAAAACATGCCACAAGTAAACCTTGGTAGGGAAGATAACATTTCTCCTTCCTAATCTCCCAACCTAAACACAATTAACGATCAAACCTTCTGTGGTCCTTAGCACGAGACCCAAATGGCAGTACTTCCCGTCTAGACTTTCCAAGAAGTCCATCTTAGAAAAGGTTGGTCTAATTTTTCTTTCTTTAAACTTATATGAGATCTTTTTATTTTTTCTTTGACATGTATTCAAATTTTTGTATTCAAGCTTTTGTGATCCATAATGAATTAAGCAAAGTCTTTCGGTATAAATCACATAAGAGAATTTTTTGGCTGTGGCGTTTTGAACCAACCAGTGTGGTTCATCATTAGGACCAGATGAAGAGGCAGACCGTGGCAAAGGCTTAAATAAAAAGCAATGTAAAGAGATGATTTTTACCGAAAAATTTGTTTAATGTATTCAAATGCTATTCTCTAATTTTCTTCTTAAACACATACATATATATTATTAGTTTTGCTTCTTCTATTTCTATAACAATTCCTATTTTTTAATTAATAACCGAAAAAATTATATATGCCAAAAAGTTATATTAGTATTTTCTTTTGAAAATTCACAAAATATTATTAATAAATTTAAGTCATTTTACATATAAGTCCATAATATTATTTTTGCTTCTATTTCTATAACAATTCCAATTTTTTTATTAATAACAGAAAAAATAATATATGCCAAAAAGTTATATATAGTATTTTCTTTTGAAAATTCACATAATATTATTAATAAATATAAATCTTTTTAAGTAAAATGTTTGGAGTACTGTATAGTACCGCCTTTATTTTCTCTCTGCTCGTCTCTGCGGTTAATCGAACTCAGAACATATTGGGTGTAATTTTGACTATCTACCAGCTGGCTCCAAGAACCAACCGCATTTTATTTAGCATGAATAAAGCTATACTCCATATTGCCCAACATCATGTCCAATCACTCACGAATACATCGTTAATAAGAGAAATTGCGGCACATATACCCAAGAAATTCCAAAACAAAATTGTTTGGACGAGTATTCAATACAGGACGACTGCATCTGCCCATCAACTAGAATTACGATACCTAATGTGTGATTTTCTGTGCTTCTCTGAATTTATTGGACTATGTTTCTGTCCTTTAGTATCCCTTCACTTTCAGGGTAGCAGGTCTCTTTGCTGTTTGCTCACCCACACCAACTGTAAGATGCCAACAATGATTTTAATCCATATTCTTTCATCACATTTGAGGTATGAGTTTTTGCCATTTCCTGCACTTTCATGGTTCACCTGCATATTGCGTATGATCCGAGCATCGATGAGTTTTTTACCATTCCATTAGGGAAACCATGAAGAATACAACATAGATTTAATGGGGTGATATATGTGTGCGTTGAGAAATTAGAGAAGTTTTTGTTAGGGTACATTGCAAAGCTCCTTCAACAGAGTATTAAATAGCAGCGGCATTAATTGTTCAACAAACTTGCTTAACAAAGTTCAAACCCTCATTTCAAATGGCACCACCATCACTCTGCAATAACCCTCTGTAACAGCAACAACATCATCTCCGAATCATATGTAGTCAGACGAGAAACATAAGGTGAGAAACTAGGCAACCAGCCTCTTTCAATGTATTTGTCAACTTAGCTTCTCCAACGGAACTTTTGTGGTTCAATTTTTAATATGGATTCCACTTTCTTCTTCTTCTGTTTCTTATGATAGTGAGTGGTGTTTCTAGAAATTTGGTCTTTGCAGTGTTTCATTTCATATACTTTTTGAACTCCGTTTGGTCTAACAATGTTTTGTTATGGACCTACCAGCCAAGGTCTCCTTTTCCGGGCTTCAATTTGATATATCTCCTCCTGAGTTGAAACAGCTGAGCTATGTTCCTTTCTTCATGATTATCATTTTTCCAAATACAAATACAAATATTGCCCTCATTCCATTTCCAAATACAAATATAAATAGCGCCCTCATTCCAATTTGTATGCCAATGGTTACTAACATATTCAGTTCCTATTTTTTCTAGGAAGAAAAGATCTTTATATTTTCTAAAAAAGAAATATACATATACCTCCCCTTTTGATGGGGCACTGGATATGATTCATATTCCACCTTACTACGGCCTTGAATAGACTAGATCTCCCAAAGACAGAAAGGGAATTGATTCTCTACCAAACCTAAGTACATGACAAAAATGCCTTTCTGATTACAACCTCAAAATGCCTTTCTGATTACAACCTCAAACGGTCTTATAGCAGTGGAGTTTTTCTCTGAACCTTTCTTAGACTTGCAAGCAGAAAATTATAAGGAGAATGACACAAACTGCACTAGCTGGTCCACAAAATATTGATGGATTATAAAGGACCCATAATGGAGAGTCAAAACTTTCTTGGATAGTTCATTAGCTTTTACATTAAGTTCTCTGTAAGTGTGGGAAAAGGAGGATATTCATGGATTATAAAGGACCCATTATGGAGAGTCAAAACTTTCTTGGATAGTTCATTAGCTTTTATATTAAGTTCTCTGTAAGTGTGGGAAAAGGAGGACTATTCAAGCTTCTGAATTGACTCCCTAATCTTACAAAGGATGGGCTACAACCAATGTTGCATTAATCGTTATCGGGATAATATCAGCACGAGGAAAAAATCGGAAAAAATCGTAATTATCGGGAAATAATCGGAAATAATCGGGAAAAAATCATTTGGTACAAAAATATTCATTTTTTTTCAATTTTTTTAATATCTAAACCATCTACAACATAAAATAAATACATTGACACATAAATATGATAAAAGAACTAATATATAAGATGTTTAATATCATTTCTAGTGCTAAAATCACACATAACATTGAATCATGTCCTGAATAGTAAGTCCTGACTCCTGAGTCCCAACTCAGCCTCAAAATATCAACAAAAAATATAATAATGTATCTCATCATGTCATAATGTCATCTACAATAAAATGAAGAAAGTAACTAAAGTCTAATCCTATTGATTTCCTCTGCCCCTCTTGCGAGAAAATGCCACAACTTTCCCTTTCCCTCTAGATGTAGACGCTGGTGCTCGTGGAGTTTGCTATGCTCTAGAAGCTGAAGAACTAGAAGTAGGAGCTATAGGAGGTAGACCACGTCCTCTACTAGTGGTAGGGGTAGCCCGGGCAGGTGGTGTCACCTGGAAACATTACAATCATCTCCCAATCCTGAAATCCTGAAAAACTGATAAGTCTGTTGGATTTTGAATGAAATCTAAAATTATACTTTCTCCATATGAAATCCAATGAGGCCGGAACCACTCTCAAACATCCTGAGTCATTTCATGGTAATGGTGGCATTCTCCTTATTCTTCATTTTCATCCTTTTACTTTAAGAATTTAACATTACCATGAATAGCATATCAATACTAGGGCCTAGACTTGATCATTACGTTGCCCCACTCAAAAATTATTTGTTTCTTTAAAAAAAAAAATGCATTTCAAGCATTTAGCATCCCTTATAAAACCTTGCTACCCCGACTGCCCGCGATAATTTCCGATTTTATCGTGATTTTTTGGAAAAAATCGCGATAATTTGAAAAACTCGCGATAATTTCCAAAAAATTGGGCAAAAAAAATATATCGGCGATAATTTCGAATAAAACTTCCGATATTTTCGTTTTGCTGAAAAAACTCGCGATAAAACGATAATATCGCGATTTTCACAACACTGGCTACAACCTTGCATTTTTCACTATGAATTTTTTATTTGCTCAATGGATAACCAACTTGGAATTTCCCAGACTCTGAATCTTAGAAAGACCAATCTGCAATGCATAAAAAAGAATTGTCCACAGAGCTGCAAATTTTGCTTTAAATTTTGAAACAGGCCTAGGAGCATATCGAATAAAAAAAATTGTGAGAAATTTGAAAGGACCACCCAAACCTCGCAATGAGGAGGGTGTCCTTAAGAGGCCCCATTGGAATACCCCACAAGGAATACCATAATTCAAAGGAGGCTTTATTGGATTCCAGATATTAGACATTTTTGGATCAACCCTGTATTCCTTAGCTAACTTTTCCACCCGCTCTGCAACAGCCTCCACGGGGACCTATCTATCCTAGGATATTTTGATATTCTTAGCCCACCATATGAAATAAATATTTGGTTCCTTTTTTAATTTCCAATAAGAGGGATGTTTGAACACGAACAAATACTATGAATCACTCGCTAAACATAATTTGCAACAATAGGTGCAGTTGCTTTGACAAAATAATCCTACCCCATCTCTCACACACTTGAGCAAAGTATGGGGGCACTGGTATCAAATCAGCCCTCATGTAGCACCCCCCACTTCTTGCGTGGAATTTCTGGATTAAAGATAGATTGACTTCCAGACACAGAAGTGGCGTATTTTTACCTTTACAGTAAAACAATGCACACACAGATTCTCAATAAAACAGAAAAATAAACAGTAATATTGATACATATTACCCAGAAACATACCTTGGAAATCCTTAACTGGAAAAACTAGCAAATGTTTAGAGCTGCACCTCTAACTCACGTTGTATTAACTTTGCCATTTACAATATAATATGTAGGATCCTATAGAATCCAAGACTGTAATCCATTAACCTAGATTAGATTCCTTAACCAGAATTTTGTTACAATGAGCCAAAATACCATTGGCCTAAAAATATAAAAAATGATACCCCCTCCTCCTCTCTTCCCTCCACCACCCACCTTCATAAAAAAAAATTAGGGGCTCCAGTCCCAAACCCTTGGGTGTAATGTACAATGTGTGGGGCTAACTGGGCAAAGAATATAATATATAGCTAACAAGATTCACCATTTTTTATTCAAGATCTTTGTGGACTTCACACAACGTCTACCAATTGAGCTAACCCCTGAAGCTTTTCTATTCACCATTTTTGAACAGCATTGTTAGTCATATTATTTTCTTTTAAAGATCAAAGAAACTTCATTTAAATTTAAAATAATCAAAAGTTACATTTTCTTCCCTGGGGAAAAATCACAATTTTCTATTAATTAAGAAAATTACATGTTGTAGTTGCCTAAAACGGCATATGCAGTAAGTTGGGCCGTAGCCATAAAAAAATATGTCTATACAAAATTACCCACACAGGGTATACTATGACTGTTCACGTAAAAGATATATACAAAATATATAAAACCAGTACAAATAGAAATCACAGATAAATACTGGAGATGAGGGTCTATTGGCCCACTGGTAAAACTGATCAATATAAAGCCGATGATAGTATTGAAAATGATCGGCATCCTGCTGCTCTTGTATTAGACAAATCCCCCTGGGTTGGATTATGGCCGCCTTGGATAACTGGTCGGCAACCCGATTTCGCTCCCTGTAAATGTGTTGACAAGAAATATATTCAAATTGTGATTTTAAAAGCATAACTTCATCCAAAATATTCTTGAGAGAGTGCACATGACATGCAAATGTATAATCGAACTAGTTTATGATGATTTTTGAGTCCTCAAATATCTGAATATGTCTGCAATCATGTGATAGTGCAAAATGGAGCAAATGTCTAAGGGTGATTAGTTTGGCAAAATTATTAGTGCCAATCCCCAAGCCCATTTGTATTTGGAAAACATGATTTTCAGCTTTGTGCAGTAGTGTATCCCCCTCGGCCCCCCACCTCTAGACCCTTGTTCTTGTGCAACACCATCAAAGTATGCCCAGAGTGATTACGGTTAATGACTTCAGGTGTCACAACCCGTGCAGATGGTGTGGGGTCATCGTCTAAAATTTCATGATAGGCATTGATGATCTGAGCAATGGATAATGGCCAACGAGCAACTCTGTCTCTAAAGATGATACCATTTCTAATCAGTCAGATGGTCCAACAAATAATCAGAGGGAGACAATGATTTTTCTGGTTCGTGGTCCCCTCCCTCCAATGATTCCAAGCCTCCACTGTAGTATTGTCGTGCCATTTGATAGTAATGGATAGTGAAGAAAGTACTTGCGTCCAGATATTGATCACCATGGGGAAATGGAGAAAGAGATGGTCATTTGTTTCTTCAACCTGTTGACATAGTACACACCAAGAGTGGCCATGAAAGGATATTTTCATTAGATTACCCTCGGTAGGTGTCTTGTTCATTAAATCATTCCATATAAACAATCTCGTGCTGGGGGGGGGTGGCCTTTGAGCTTCCAGAGTGCATGTCACCAGTCCATGAGCATAGATGGCATATGAGTAGCATAAATGATAGGGTAATCTTCTTTAGGTGTGTATACTCCATGCCCAGCTGGAGCCCAAATGAGCTCATCGTCACCCTCCTTGATGTGAACATTGGATTCTGTCAGTGTGGATATGTATCCTGCCCATGCTTGGTGCCATTGTACATGGATACCTAATAGTTCGGTCGATTTCCATGCTTGTACAAATATTGTAATTTTCTCTGAATCAACAATATTGGCAATCATATGAATATCTCTATTCTTAAGGAGATGAACAATTTCAGGAAGAAGACAGTACATGTTGCACAACCAATCCAGGGATCCACGCCAATACGCACAGATGTGCTAGCTCTAATGTGCCATACAAGACCATTTCTGACAGTGGGCAGGGTATGTAAGACAACTCACTAGATCAAAGATATCCCTGTTCTTTGCCATGAAGGAAGGCGGATCCAATCCATATTTTGTAAGGGCCAAATATATTTGTAGTGTACCACTTCGGTCCATAGACCGTGTGAGGTAAGTATAAGCCATCCCATTTTGGCAGCAAGTGCATGAGCGAAAGAAGGAAGGTCTTTCCAACCCCTGCCACCCCACTTCTTGGGGAGTGCAACGTGGCTCCACCCCACCCAAGCAAAGGGTTTCCCTTCCTTGTATCCATTCGAAAGGAATCTGCAACATATTTTTTGTATTGTGAAAGAATTCCTTTGGGGATCCAAGCCAAAGACATCCAATACACTGACGTTGCCTCCAAGGCTGATTCAATGAGGACTAATCGTACTACTCTGGATAAGAACCTATGGTTCCAGTTGTGTAATCTCTTTTCAACCTTGGCAACAAGCCATATCCAGTTTGCAATTTTGTAACAGTGAGGTTTGATTTGAAACCCAAGATATTTGAGCCCATCCTCCAATTGTAGTCTTAGAAACGAAAATTTCTATTTAGCAATCCGCATTTCCCATGGAGTGTAAGATGAGAAGGTAATAGTGGATTTCATCCTGTTAGATTCCATACTTGTAGCAGCTAAGAAGAGCAACAAAATATCATGGGATATAGAGGAATCCTTAATACTTCCATTGAGAAAAATGAGCACATCGTCAACAAAAAGGAGGTGGGTTATGGTACAATGATCAATTATCTTGAGACCCTATAAGTGCAACTCCCTTCTAGCTTGTAATATAAGTCTACTAAGGCCTTACATAACCAAGAGAAAAAGGAGCGGGGAGAGAGGGCAGCCTTGTCTGAGGCTATGCTCAGCATGAAAGAAGTTGGAGGTTGAACGATTAATGAGGACACTGAAGGACACACATGATCCAGTTAATGAAGGAGAGGGGGAAGCTTAAATGAGCAACGAGCATTCTTATGTATAGCTAGCTAACCCGATCAAATGCCTTGGAGAGATCAATCTTGAGAATGGCTCCTTAAGCTGCTTCATCTTAATGGAGTGGAGGGCCTCCTGGGCAGTACCTATAGCCTCATGTATTTGTCGATTATGCAAGAATGCAAATTGCTTAGGCGAGATGTGATTAGATAAAATGGGCTTAGGATGATTAGCAATAATCTTGTAGAGGCAGTTGCAGAGGGAAATAGGTCTAAAATCATTGAATGAGAGTGGGAAATCCACTTTAGGAATGAGGGCAATGAAAGTAGAGTTGATAGCCTCATACATGCGACCAGTTAACCTACAATCCTCCACAATCTTGAGGAGATCCTATCCAATGGTGTCAAAAAAGGCTATATAGAATTCAACAGACCAACCATCCAAACCCGGGCTCTTATCCTTTTTGAACCATTTTAGTATGCTTTCTAGTCCCCCCATAGAGACACGTTTAATAAGATTATCAAATTCATTTTTGTGTACAAAGCAAGGGAAAAGCTCAACAATTCGAACTATTTCAGCGATTGTGGCTATAGGAGGGGCCTTGAATAGCTGTTGGAAGTGTGAATTGCTTAGATGGGCCAGTTGGTGAAAGGAGTGGGTGGATTGTCCATCCTCGGTGGGCATTTTCCAAATAGTTTTGTTGGCCCTTCTCCCCTTCGTCTAATTATGAAAAAATTTGGTATTATTGTCTCCAGCCTGTAACCAAATAGCTCGACTCTTGAGTCCTAAGGCACCAAGTTTCCTCACGATCTTTGAGGATCTTAGATATCTGAGTCTCTAGATCAATGAGATTGTTTTTCGCTTCTTCAAATGTATATCCTCATCCTTGCTCATCCAAAAGATCAGCCAACATGTTTTCAATGTTCCTGAGAGTTTGTTCTTCCCGATCTCTCTTATCCTTTGCCCATTTGATAGATAAACTCTTTATCTCGAGGAGATTATGGAAGAAACCTCTTGCTATGGATCTCCTCTGAGCAGGTGGATGTGCTCGCCAGTAGTCATTGACCAACTTGATGTAATCAGGGTCCATCAACCAAGTAGAGCTGAATTTAAAAGGGGACCTAGGCTTCGGGAAGGGACCAGGCAGTTCAAGGAATATAGGAGAGTGATCAGAGATGCCACCAAATCCCACCCACTGTCGATAATTAGACAAAACTCTTACCAGATGTTCCTTGATTAGAAATAGGTCCAATTTCCTTGCCAGAGTTGCTCCATTGGTTCTTCTATTGCGCCAAATAGGTTGTATCTTATTCATGGGAATATCAATCAAATGGTGATGCTCTAGAATTTGCGCCATGGTGTCCGATAGGGGATCCAATTGCGCATTGCTTCCCCAAGATTCCCCATATCCGATAGAGAAATTCAAATCCCCACCCAGGATGAGATTGTCTGTGTTAACCAGAGATAAATTGAGAAGATGATTCCAGAACTCAGCTCTGTTGAGACAAGGAGCATAAACATTGATGATTATGAAGTCCATGCCTAGCTCTGAGGAATAAATTTCCATGCCAATAAAACCAAGCCCCCCCCCCCAAGTAGAACAAATCTTGATAGAACGGGGATTGATGCCCAGTGCAATGCCACCAGATCTTCCAATTACATCATGTGTGTGGAAAGTCCAACACGACTTCAGAGATTGCATAACTGATATAATCTGATCAGCCCTGCCAATGGTTTCTTGAAGGTATATAATGTCGATAGGCTCAGAATCCAATAGTCTTTTGAGGGCTAGTTTTTTAGCAGGGTTAGCCAACCCTCTACAATTGAAGGAGATCCACTTCATGGGTGTGACCAGGGGAGGGTGTTCGATGCTCTAAGAACCCTGTCAAGTGTAGATTGTTGGCCATGAGCCACTTCCACCCCAGCCTGGATAATAGCTTTGGAGATAAAGGAATGCCTACCCCTGGAGAACTTGTTGACTTTAGAATCAAAAGTTACATTAAAGATATGTCTACCACATTTGACACTCAAAATTTAACTTGCCATTGTCACCATTGTTGCCCAAATAATCTAGCAGTAATTTTATGGGCATATGAGAGATATGTTTTATCTGATACCATTACATTTAGTATCAAAAGATACTTCATGTATATCAAGAAGACACAAATGACTACCCTAGTGTTGAGTTTTATAGCTTGGGAAAGTACTTCTAGTCTTGTGTCTTGAGTTGAAGGACCTTGTTTTGCCTCTTTAGGAGATTGCATGCAACATGCAAGTAATGCATGTGAGTTGCATGCGACATGTGGATTTTGCAAGTTAATTTCATGCAACATGCAATGCATGCATGTGACTTGCATGCGACATGCAGAGTTTGTATGTTGATTGGATGCGACATGCATGTGTGTTGCATGAGACATGCATGTAAAGCAAACCAAATTTATGAATATGTACTTGAGTTAAAGTAAAGAAAGCCAAAGATAGAAAAGTTAACTAAAGTTAAGTCACTTATCTTCAGTTACCTTGGCGATCTAATTTTGGTCCTCAGTCTTAGGTTAGGAAAGTTATAAATTGAACCTAATTGTTGAGGCAAAGATACACAAAAACGACACTAGCCTCAAGAGGAGGAGTGTGATACTCGAGTGTGTTGGGTCCAAGGAAGGTGCAAGGGGCAACGAGGAAGACAAAACCAGAGCATCCAAGGAAGATGGAAGGACAAATCTAGAGCTTGATCAACTGGATAACTCTAGGTTTATTGATGTATATGTAATTCCTCAGTGGGGCTATTACCCTAGGACGGGAACCCAAGTAGGTTCTAAGTTTTATTAATGACTAATTGATTGGTTAGGAAAAAATATGCTTGTAATTATGTGATTCAAATCTTAATTTACTTTCGCTGAATATTATGTGTTAAGAACTTAGTTGTGTCTTTGTTCAGTAATTAATTGCTTAGAATTAAATATTGGGTGTTACGTTTATGTAAATTATAACATGGTATCAAAGTAGGTAGGAAGTCGGAGCTAGTAGCATTGCAGACATGGCTGCATGAGGTAGCTATCAGGATTGGGTTGTGGAAGATAGATATGGTGCAGGTGGTGCCAATAGAGCACTATGGAGAATCATGTTGTAGGCAAAATGCTATGCTAGGCATGGTCGAGTAACTGCGAGATGCAATGGGTAGCAATGAGTTATTGGGTATGGGATCTATCGCGACAAACATGGGCCAACAATTGTTGGCAGAGATGGTAGTAGCCAACAACAGGTACAAAGGATAGCACCATCAACTAGAAAGATTAGCGAAGGCCAGCTCTTAAAGGGAGAGAGGGAGACCGTACTAGTCAGGGGATTGGCAACATAGTTTGTGGGTGTCTAAAAGGACTGATATAGACCCATAGTAGTACTAGAATAACTTAGAAAATGATCGACTTTAATGACACAGATTGAGTAGGAGGCTCTAAAGATTGAGTTGATACCGGGGACTCAACATTCTAATTTGGAAGATGGGCAGGAGGCCTCTTCTAGATCTATCGAGACCAGTTGGTATGAGCTAACATTGAGGGATGCTCAGGAACAAGATCTTAGGAGCATGGTTGGAAGGAACATGTCTTCAAATCAGATTCTGAAGTAGGTAGTGTTCAGTGATAATATGTGTCTTTTTAACTCCTATTTATCCTACATTAATTATCAATCCAGTTAAGATTTTCTATTTCAAGAGTGTACACAGTTTGTGGCGGCTATTTTATTCAAGAGTAATGTTTCTAAATTGCAGTACAATGCTTTCAAATACAAGAGTAAACAGATGCTTGAAATAAAACTTACCTACAATTAAAAGAAACTCAATGTTCTGAAACTAAATCATTCACTCAGGAAATTAACACCAATTATCAGTCAAGGATACAATAGCAATAACTCCTTCCTCTTTTAACTGATGTAAATGAAATCTTACATAAACAAGATCCTCAATCTGAGGACTCTGACAATAATAGCCAATGTCCTTTACAGTTGTTGATCTCACACACCACACTAAATAACCGATTGGGAATGACAATGAATTAAATCAATAATGCTGCTGATAGAAATGGGATAATTATGCTAACTGTAACGATGTTGAAAGGCAAAACCAAATGATTGCAGAAAGGAAATGAACAACAATGCTATTTAGTAGAAATGAACAACGGAACTTACAAAACTGTAATGAACAACAAAGCTCTGTAATTAAAGTGAACAACATAACAATATAGTTATAGAGAATAATAATCTTATTATGATGAGAAGAAACAGCGACGCAATTCAGTTACAACATATATAATGGAGCAATTCATTAAATCAGGAAACAAGAAATAGTTAAACAATGCGATTCCAATAAACCAAGATCAAACCAAACCATCACACAACAGATATCGTAAATGAATGGTACAGAATAGCAAGTGGATCCACCAGGGCTGGGCCCTTTGCCACTAGTTAAACACTGCCGGACTACTTCAGTATAGAAGAAGAACAACAACTGGATTATGTATTAATCATATGTAAAAATGGTTACAGCCAGTTGTACTCTGTTTTAATCAACGAGAGTCGATGATCAAAGTGAAAATACAACAGTAAGTTCTGAATAATGATGATGAATCCTTTTCTTTACAATTGTTGTCCCTTTTATAATGGCTAGGCGGATAAAACAGGAATAACAGATAGACTAGTAACAACGATCCCTCAGGATCAAGAGATCCTGAGGGATCCGCTCAATCCTCTAACTTCAGTTAACTCTTTGTCTTTTGCGCTGATGCTTTGATCTCTGTTCTTATCTTTAACTGTGCACTCCAATCTTGACTTGTTGTCTGGATACGGCTTCCCGGTGAAGGAACAACAATTACTTTGTTTTGTCTTTTCCTCCGGAATGGTAATTTCCCATTTCTTTTCTTTCCTGCATGAGAAAAGACAATAATTAACTATATTGCAATAATCAATAACTCCTTAGCTTTCGCTAGAATTATTTGATATATTATCATCTTAGAATATAAAGGAGATATGATTAAGGAGAAAGATAAGGAAATAAATGTCAAATTCATACATTTTCCATAGCTCAACAAGTAGCAAAGAAGTCTTCCAGTTCAGAGGGAGTAGCTACAACAATAGATGATGTGGTGAAATTGGAGACATATCTAGGTGGAGGAGGCTCTTCCAAAAGTACCTCCCTCGCTAAGAGGGAGTGTTGAGTTTCGTAGCTTTGGAAAGTACTTCTAGTTTTGTGTATTGATTATGAGGACCTTGTTTTGCCTCTTTAGGAGATTTCATGTGACATGCAAGACATGCATGTGAGTTGCACGCGACATGTGGAGTTTTCATGTTGATTGCATGTGACATGCAAGGCATGCATGTGAGTTTCATGAGATGTGCATGTAAAACAAGCTAAATTTATGACTTGTGCTTGAGGTAAAGTAAAGAAAGCTAAGGATAAGAAAGTTAACTAAAGTTAAGTCACTTATCTTTAGTTAACTTGGCGAGTTAATTTGGTCACCAATATTGACTTAGGAAAGTTATGAATTGAGCCGAAGTGTTGAGGCAAAGATCCACAACAATGGCACTAGCCTCAGGAGGAGGAATGTGATACTCCAATGTGTCGGGCCCAAGGAAAGTGCATGGAGCAACGAGGGAGACAAATCTAAATCAATTGAGGAAGATCGAAGGAGAGATCTAGGGCTTGATCAACTGGATAACTTGAGGTTTATTGCTATATATGTAATTCCTCAATTGGGCCATTATCCCAGGACAAGATCCGAAATAGGTTCCAAGTTTTATTAATGACGAACTAATTTGTTGGGAAAAAAATTGTTTGTGATTATGTGATTCAGATCGTAATTTGATTCCGTTGAATTTTATGTGTTAGGAACTTAGCTGTGTATTTGTTCAATAATTAATTCCTTGGAATTAAATACTGGGTGCTATGTTTGTGTAAATTCTAACATCTAGATGAAGTTGAAATCTACCGACATCGTGAGAACTAGCTATGCTAGTTTCAAACACATTCTCTTGTTAAGGGGACTTGTCAACATTTTTCCTCATTGATGTTTGCTCCCATAGCACAAAACTGAAGGAATTTCTCTCTAAATCAAGAGAATTAGGGACATAGTGATCAATACGTGAACTAGGAAAAGTTTTGGCACTAGGGAAGAATTCAGGTAATTGTATGTGAACTTGTTCCCTAAACAACAAATGTTAGTCAAGGGTTCAATTAGGTGCTTATGCTTCTCAGTGGTTCAGGTGGCATTTTTAAATTCATTTTGTTCTCTCTTATGTTCTTTGATAAGATAGTTCTACTTGTTTTTAGCTCATGTTCAATTCTCTCTAACGGCCTTTGGTTTTCTTTCGCCTATTTTTCCCTCTCCTTTTGTGCTTGGTTATGCTCCTATTTCTCTTGGGTTATGGACCTTTCTCCTTGCTTTTGTTCATTATATTCATTTTTATTTTCCGTTGTATCCAATTCTCTTTTCTTATGTTCAATCTCTCTCAACAATTTTATATAATCTTTGAAGTTAGGATTTGATAATGACTCCCCTCTTAAGGAGGATTGAGACTTGCTTCTTGCATTGCTATGACTCCCCTCCTTTGGGAGTTTAAGGAATCTAGATAATCCTGTACCCACTCATCATGTTTCATAATATTAGCTTATGTTTGTTCTTGTGTTTCATCCAATGTTACCAGAGTTGGATTGATCACTGAACTTGTAGACCCCTCAGATTCGAAACTAGATCAAAACTAGTAAAAAAATTGGACCAAAAACTGGTCAACCAAAAAGACATAAAATATTTAAATTTTAAAGAAAAACGTATATATTCATGTGCATCCATATAAATTCAAACCATTTATACACAAATATGAAAAATTCTCATTTATATAGCAAGTAAGAGTGCATAATACCAAAATAACACGTAGCACAATCACATCTTTGAAACAAAATACCTCAAGGTACATGCCCTAAATGGCTTTTCGAGTCCAAAAATAAGCATAGTACTAAATTGCAATACTATTAGTACCAATTAGAATCATCATCCTCATATTCATCCTTAAAATTAATAGATTGAGAATATATAGTGGGATTTTGACTTGATTCCCTTGGCCCAGAAGGTGGATGTGGGTCCAAGTCCATCCAAGAAATATCTTCATTGTTAAATGCTATTTCTCGGGTCTCAACAACCCACTTTGATGATGGATCAAAGTCATCCAAAGTTATGTTGTTTTGTCTTGTTCAACAACTGGTTTTGCCTCAACCTGAGCTTGTACTGAACATAAACAATGCCATTCAACCATTTTTCCTCCAAATTGTTCCTCTTCTTAGTGTGTATTTGCGAAAAAATACTCCAATTCCTTTCACACCCTGAAGCACTGCATGTTTGGCTCAATATCCAAATTGCATTTTTTTTGCAAATCAGGGCATTGTCTACCAAATTGTGGCCACCAATAGGCTGCAATAAGAGTTGAAAGAAAATAAGTATTAAAAAATGACTTTGAAAGTTTGAAACTTGGACTGAACTTCTAAAGTCTTGTAATGAGTAAGATAATTTCAAAACATTGACATTTCTTACTTGGTGGATCCCAGCCATGGACATGCCAAAGGTACCAGTACTCTCTGGAAATATATGAGTTAGCTATGTATCTAGTCTAGAGTCTTGGGATCTTGATTCACACACTCAATGGATTTGTACAATTCCTCTTTTACCTCCCCATCTGTTTCAAAATATTTACTGTAATAGTACATTCAAAGTTCAAAAGATAAAAAACATTGATTGATTGATTTTGAATGTTTGGAAGATCTTTTCTAAATTCTAATGAATAATAGAACTTATAAATTTTGAAAAATTTAACTTCCATACTTTGGGTTTATGTAATAGCCAACTGCATGTAAAGTTTTATGGGGTTGTTTGTTCCATCCTTCATTGATGATTCTTCATACAGGAAGATATTTTGTTTTTTGTCCCCCTATGTTGCCTTTATTTCCTCATTGGCCTTATCCATGGCCTCATACATAAAACCCATGGCAGGTTTATCACCATCCACCCATCCACAACACTCTCACAAGAGGCTCACTAAATGGAAATATTTCTTCTTCCTTTCTCCAAAAATATTTTTCAAACACGTTGTCAGTCAACTCTTTCCCTTCATCCTTTTTGCTCCACTGAGATGCATTCTATTCATCGCAAGCAAACATCTTCAAGTTGTGTTTTTTCTGCACAAGAGATTGCAAAGAAAGAAATTTTGTTGTAAATTGTGTGATGGCTGAGTGAACAAGCTCTTTACCCTTAGTGTGTTTCCTCATAAGGCTCAAAACCCATGAGTGGTTGTAGATGTATCTAGTGATGGGTTTTGATTCTTCCACACGCTTCTTCACCCTCTCAATTTTACCAATGTCCTCAAGCATGAGGTCTAAAAAATGGTCCACACATGGAGTCTACCAAATGGTGGGGTGTTTTTCCTCCAACATTTTTTCGGCTGCAACATAGTTTGAGACATTGAATGCGATAACTTGTACAACATTGTCAACCCTTACGTAGTTTGAGACATTGAATGCAATAACTTGTACAACATTGTCAACCCCTACTTCCATAACCACTTCATCCAAAAGATGAAATAGTAAATATGCATCCTTAACCTGATCATATGTATCCACAAATTTAAAAAACATGGTGCCTTTTGGGCAAACAATTAAGAAATTTAAAATGGTGTGGTATCTTCCATCAATACATCCATCAGACATAATTGTGCACCCTGTTTTGGTCCATGAGTGCTTGAACTTTGTAAGGCATTATTCTATTCTTTGGACCTCATTTTCTAAAAGTGGCACCCTAATATCATGAAAAATAAAGCCTTTGAAGCCCAAACCACTTGCAACTATAACATCAATCATAGGTTAATAATATGGAGAATTAATAACATTGAAAGGTATGACTGCATCATACCACCATTGAGCAATGCATTCCTAAGAAGCTTCCCTCTCTATCTTCTTCCATTTGGCATCAATAGTGGGTTGAGCACCAGGGTGTGTGAGGTACAAAGAAAGAGTTAATATTCCTTACACGTGCCCTTTTCAAACTAGATGAACTAGGGCTAGAAGCATGCTCATCTCCGAGTCTAACCGGGAAACTAGAGGAATCTTCTAGACTTGGGATATATGCTTCATGATAATTGTCCATGAAAGGAGCATCATCTTTTTCACTTTTTTCTATGTCCTTTTTAACTTTATGGTTTTCTCTTTTCTGCTAGGAAGGATTCAATCAAACCCATCATATGATTTTTTAGGTCATCGGAAAATTTCTCACAAGGTTCTACTTGGCCTCTCAAATGAGCTAAGTGTTACTTAATCATATGGATCCGCCCACTTTTAATGACCTTCCCACAGTAGTTGCAAACTTTTTCCCATCATCGTTCAAATGGCAATGTAACCATGTTGGATCATTCTTTCTTTTAGGGACCATGAAAACCTCTAATCAACAAATAAAACTATGCATACAAAGCCCTAGCCATTCTTACTTTTTGGAGGGAGAAAATTAAGAGAGAAATACAAGAAAAAATAAAATATAAATCTGCATAGAAATCCCTATCAATTTTTACTTTCTAGGGTAACAAAAAACAATACCTTTTAAGAGAGAAATACAAAGAAATATTTAAATAGAGGTATGCATAGAAAGCTATAGATTTTTTTAATTTATAGCGAAACAAGCAACATTTTTTAGCGTAAAAATAGACAAGATTAGGTGCCTTGACATACCTAGAGAAGTCTTCCAAAAGTTGATAACAATAGCAGTTCCAAACAACAACATAAAATGACTCCAAAAAACAACCCAAAAACCCCTTCAGTCACCTCCAAAAACAGCTAAATGCCAACCCACAATCTTTGACAAAAAATATCTTGAAGCACTCTAAATTTGTCCAACAAAGTCTCTCTAGCTTAGCCCTTCAACCAATTCTCCAAATACGCACAAGAACCGCCTAAGAACAACCTTGCAAAATAGTAGACATCTCGCCAAAACCTACTCAGAAATCTCAACTCAAGAAATACAAGAAACTCAAATGAATAGTGAGTGAAATAGAAGGGGGAGGTCTTTAAATACGTTTGAGAGGGGCTTGAGTTTCCATTTTTGTGGGCTAGTAGCCAGCTAAGAGAGAAAAACTAAAAAAAAATAAAAATGCAAATTTGGCCCCACATGTTTCGTTGTATGTGGTTGTACCAGATTGGCTGATTTAGTGAAAATGGCTGGTTCGGTACCAAAGTAGCCAAAAATAGTTCATGTGATTAGTCTGAACTAGCTTTTTCCTCCAACCAGTCGGACCAGTCAGTTTAGACTGGTTTGCTTTGGTTCTGATAACATTGGTTTTATCCACATCTTGTATCCTTCTATCATCCTCATATTATACTCGTGCAATGGATGAATGCTTCTCCATAATGATTACAATTAAGAGGCAATAGTATGATGAAAGTTTGGTGCATTGTCTTGTCCACATCAATCTGCCCTTCATTTCTTGATCTCTTAGCTAACCAATTTGGTGCATTCAACTTGATTAGCGTGAATGGGTTGTCCAAATTGTTGGTTGCTTGGGCAGTTTGTTGAAAATTCTACTGTATTTCTTCCCCTTCTAATGGTGGATTGTTGGGAACCACATCTTACAGTCAATTTGATGGTTTTTTACATTACATTCTTATCTCTAGAACATAGACATAGTATCTAAGTTTTGATTTTTCGCAACTTATCCTAACATGCTTGAAAAAATCAAGATGTTTTTTGTAGCATCTTTATCTGAATTGACTTAAATTCCCTAGTTGCATGCCATGTCCTTATTCAGTGCTCAAGATTTAGAGACCGTATACTAGTACTTTTAAAACCAACCTTTATAACCCCAGAATTTAATGTTTGCATGAAATCCTCCTTTGGAATTTCTCAACATTTCAAGTTCAAAGTGATTGAATTCTCTCCCTAGATATGTTTCCATCTATGATGAAATTTCCTTGCAGTAGGTTTTGAAAGTCCAAACACACTCACTTCTAAAGGTGGTGATTTGTGTATTCTATGCAGCGTTGTGGAAATTGTCCCCCTCCTAGATCAAGAGCTGGAACTGCGAACCGTGTGGAGCCATGACCGAACTGTAAACAGAATCACGTAAAAAACCACACACTTGGATTTCGGAACCATGCTTCACTTGGAAAATCACGGTTCCTAAACTTGTGGGAACCATTATAGTTTTGTTCATGGTTCCATAGACCAAATCACGATTCTAACATGGTTCCACCATGCTTCCTGCTTGGTTTTGGAAATTCTGCATATAGTTCCTCCACGCTTCATGCACAGTTCAACATAATTGTTAGCATCTAAATGGTTGACACCAAATAGACATCAAATTTTCAAGTGTTCATACATTTAAGTGGTTGGTTTGGTTTGGGCCATTTGAGACTTCAATTTTATAATTTCCAAAACATAGCCTAAAGCACCTAAATTCTTGCACTAATGAATGAATTATGCTTCCTCCTTCCTCCTCCACTTAAAATGGTTAGTGGTCATCTCCTCCCTATTTCTATCATGACATTTTACCAATATGTGAGGGAGCTAGGACCCATGCCCCACTTCCTTGCAACTCTAGATACTAAGCACTTGTTATTTTCAACATCTATGAAAACCTTTATGTTAGGTCCCTATAATACTAGTGATTACCCCATTACTATTGTAGTTGTATCCCTTATTAATATTGTTGTGCCCCTATTGTCCCATATTGTTATTATTGTGCCCCATAGAATCCCTCTATTTTTATTCTTGTGCCTCTATATTATTATTGTTAGGTCAGCTAGGTTATATTGTGACTCGTTAGACTCCTATATATAGAAAGGAGGTTTTTTCATTTGAATCATCCAAGAATTGTTCATTTGTGTAATGTAAAGGAGGTTTCCCCCTCGAAGAGGCTGAAATTCTAAGGCGTTCAACTATCTTTTCTATCTTTTTGTGAGCTGGTTTCATAACATTTGGTATTAGAGCTTTGGATTCTAGGGTTTAGCTTCTCCAAATAGGTCATCGTGGCATTTTCGCTATAACTTTTTTTCTGTGACGTTTCAGAAGCAAAAAGAAACCCATTTGAGATGAAATTGCACTGAACCTCGGGTCCAAATTTCAGAGCTTTTCGTGCCATATTTGCGGAGATATGATATGAGGAGTTGGTCAAATAGGTGACCTGGGGAAAATCGTCATAACTTTCTCTCTGAGCATCGGATTGAAATTTCATAAGAAGGTACAAAAAGAAGACGGAATGTAGTTTCTTGTATATATTTTTCAGAGCCAAAGGTCGAAACAGGGACACGTGGCATGTCGTACAAGTTCGCTCTACTGAACTAGTCTATAATCAGGTCACTGTGGGAGATTTGGCATAAATATTCCTTGGAGAATCCAATTTGGATCAGACTGGTGGAATTGGAAAGAGGACACAAAGGGCTACTATAGATCACAATTCCAGAACTGGATGATCTGAAAGTACAGAGATACATTAGAGGCAATATCGAGCTCCTACAAAGTGAAAAAATGTGTGTAGATTCTTTTAAATTTTTGCTTAAGATTGGTTTGAAAATTTATTTTGAAGGAATTCAAAGGGCTAGTAGAGCATTATTATCGGTAACTGATTCCCCGAGGAAATAAAATGCAAACACCTAGTAAGCAACCTTAAAGCTCTAGTATGACTCATGAAGAAGAGGAAGAAATGCTACATGATATATCAAAATTACAAGACCAAATGCAACAATTGTCACTCTCACAAAAGCTAATAGAAGTTGAGATAAATGGCATGGAATCTAAGATAAAGTGTGTGGAAGCTAAGATGGACGATTTGAAGATAGATTTGAAGACAGATTTTAATACAGGCATGGCAGATTTGAAGACAGATTTGACAAATTTTCTACAAGAAATACTTAATAATGGTGAAAGGGTAGTAAAGGAAACTCATGATGAGAACAAAAGAAATGTTAATCATGATTTCATAGACTCTAATGTTGGATTGAAGACCCACCATATTCCAA
>APFE031069560.1:546702-560977 GCA_000404065.3 Pinus taeda
AAGCAGTCATAGAAACAAGAACTCAACAGCTACGAAATCGATCAATTTCAGAGTATCTTATCAAGTGGAAGAAATTATCCGCTGAAGATTCCACATGGGAGGATGAGAATTTTATGCAGAAGTATCCAGAACTACTCAAGCGTTGAGGACAACACTTTTTTGAAGGAGAGGGGCATGTTGGGTCCCTATAATACTATGATTACCCCATTACTATTGTGGTTGTATCCCTTATTAATATTGTTGTGCCCCTATTGTCCCCATATTGTTATTACTGTGCCCCATAGAATCCCTCTATTGTTATTCTTGTGCCTTTATATTATTATTGTTAGGTCATCTAGGTTATATTGTGACTCCTTAGACTCCTATATATAGAAAGAAGGTTTTGTGATTTGAATCATCCAAGAATTGTTCATTTGTGTAATGTAAAGGAGGTTGCCCCCATGAAGAGGCTGAAATTCTAAGGCATTCAACTATCTTTTCTATCTTTTTGTGAGATGGTTTCATAACACTTTATCATATCATTCTTGGTCAACTCCCTTGTCACTTTCACTTTCTCATATGCTTCTCCACCTCCAAATCTCACTGCAGGTTGTGAACTTTCTCTAATACACAATGAACATTCCTCTTCAATGTTTAACACAGAGCTTGCAACCTCCATTGAAAACTCTACAATTATCTCCTCTTATTTCCAAGCTTAGTAACCTAAGATTTGGCCTTCACAATGGTGTTATTAACTAAGGAAGCCAATAAAAATGAGTAGGATATTGACTTCTAGCAATTATTCTAGCTATTGGCATGAACTATAATGCAGAAATAAATGTTTTTGCACAACATAAGTGTAATATGAATGTTGGGTTGTCACAAATAACGTGTTGAATAGAAAGTAAGAATGAATCTAATCTATAATTTGAATATGACTTAAATGGTGCCATGTATAAGCCGAGTCTCTCCTTTTTAACTATGACATGGGTCAAGGAATGGAGACCATGGATGGCTGGGATAAATGCCTTGGCTAGGTTCAACCTTGGAGCTTAGACTAGACCTCTGTGTAAGGCCCAAAAAGTCTTTAGATTTTACAAAATTGTTGTATGTATAAGTACATATAAATGAACTAACAACTATTCAGGGTTTAGAGGACACAATGTTCTCCAGGAAGTAATCCATAAATATTATTCTAGTATGGTGTAGGGGAATACTTGGATGCCTTCCTATAACTATGACTGAAGAGATGTATGGAGAGACCATGAGGGAAATGCCTCTTAGAGATAGGTTATAATGTTGTCCTTAGTTTCTTTTGTAAGATGCTTGGAATTCTATGCTCACCTAGTGAAGTATGAGTGAAAGGATTTACTCAGAGGGGAAAAAATGAATAAGTGGCTTGTGTCCCTTCTTGCCTAATAGAAATTGTTTGAGTAATGGCTTAAATATTAAGAGTCTTAGATGCATTTTTAGGCTTAATAGGTTTGGCATAATCAAAGAAATTATGGGGAAAGCATATGCCAGTTGGAGTCAAATATGATCCATTGAAGGAAGCCTAAAGAATTAAAGAAGTCTGTAAGTCTTGGAAAATTCAAGGATGGAAGTCTTTAGCCCTAATTCTAGGTCACATGGGTCGACAATGTCGAGATCGTCAGCTTAGTTGAAAGGGGGCTGAAGGGGTGAAGTTATGGTAATGAATGGATGTTCTGTTATCTAAATTAGTGGGCATTCAAAAGTTTTAATAAAGGGACTTTATGAAAAACCCAAATGTTGAAAGCCCAGATGGGTGGAACCCGCAGTGTCAGAATCCAGAGCAAGAGGCCTAGATGGGTGAAACCCACAACATCATAGTCCAAAATCAAAGTTACGAAGGATTTGGAAATCCACCTTTTTATGAAAATGGACAATTTAATATTTCTCCAGCGTTGGATGTTGCATCATTCAACAAAATCCAAATATCCATTTGTTTCCTTTATCTATATTTTCTCATCAATTAATGAAATCCATATGTATCCAAAATTTATGGAATTCATTGATTGTGTTTTTTGATAGTCACTGGAAGATTTCCACATCATCTGATAGAATTTAGATGTCCATCAGATATGGATTCTGGTAATTGTCCCCTTTTCATTGGTATTCCCCATTAATTGATAGAATCTATATCCTAAAGTCCAAAAATTCAAAAATTTTGCAAATGCACTTTTTGAGAGAAACCCAGATCAATATCCCAACAAGGAAAACAATATGGCTTGTGATGTGGTTGTTGACATGTCTCTAGTGATGTGGATTTGACATGGAGGGTTGATGTGGTTTGACACCAAGGCTATGAGGTGGTGACATGGAGCTAAGAAGGAAGATGGTGTGATAATGATGATGATGTGGAGTTTAAGATCTAGAAATCCAATTTTTATAAAGAGGAGACTTTTTGAGAAGTTTCGGATCTAGATATCGATCATTAACTAATTTTTCCATGTCATCTAAAAGAATCTGGGCGTCCGTCAGATGCAGATTTCGGTAGTTCCCCAGTTCTTCTCATTATTTCCCGTCGTTCAACATAATACAAATCTAAAACATTGGAAATTTGAGACTTTTGAAAAATGCACCTTTATGAAAAATTCAGATCTGGATGTGACTGGTTAGCTTTCTTTCTCGTCATGTGGGGGTGGCACAATGTGGTGGTGATGAGATGGTGGAATATGGAGAGATATGCAAGCAAGATTTCCATGTGTCAACCATAAGTTAGTTGTTTGGACGTTGACATGGCATAAAGTGGAAATGTTTTTAAGGGCCATAACTTTGTGCCAGACATATTTATGAAAACTAGTCTGTTCAAATTGCTAACATATAAAACTGATTGGTCTAATAGGCTTGGGTAATGAATTGGTAGAAAAACTTGGTTAGAGTGTCAATTTGTATTGACTGGGTACCAAACAAAATTGTTTGGTACCTATTTGGTACAAATCGTCCCTACCCGACCAATTTTAACCCTAACTAGCTAGTTATATCTCACAAGTGTGGGGGGAGTTCGAGATCGCTGGTGGAATTTTTTTAGGAGGTTTGGGAGGAAATAAAAAATTGTTTCCCTCCCAAAATATCCCCTCTTGGAAATACAAACAACTCTCACCCTCTTTAACCCTAAACCTAAACCAAAAACCTTAAGAATGCTAGCAATCACTGGTAATATTAAATTCTTAAATTAAAAATTGAGTAAATGTCAACTTTTACTTAAATTTTTAACATTACCATTAATTGTTTTAGAATCGTTGAGGGTGGTTACAACCTTATCAAACTTCATATGGAGAAAGTAGAATTTCATATCCTACTCAAAATTCATTAGACTAAACAATTTTCGAGATTTTAGGATTGGTAGGATTGTAACATTTTCATTGAATTCTATCATGTATGAGGGTATGGGAATGGAATTTAATCAAGAGCATGAAGCCCTTTATGTACCTTGATGTTGGTGTTATTGATTAGTGAACTCATTTAATGTTGGTGGTATTGATTACTGAACTCCTCTAATGTCGGTGATATTGATTGTCAAACTCTTTTGCCGTGGCCTTAACAAAAATATACCCTTTACTCAAACCAAAATAATTGGTTAGGGATTGTTGGAAATCAGATGTCTAAGACTGGGAGGGGGTGAATCAATGGTGATGGGGTCTATACAATTTTAAAATTTTTCTCTATAATGTTAAACAATCATTAAACTAACATAATACAATAGATTTGAAATATGTAAACTCAGCATAAATTTAACACATAAACACCATAACGGATATCAAGAAAACATGCATAAGGAGACAAATTTTTTTGGTGGAAACCCTCAAGGGGAGAGAAACCACTTTGTTACTGTTGCACTGCTCTAAATTTTATTATTAGTCAAGCAAATCTTTAGATAGATCAATTGGCCACTACCAACTAAGAGACACGACCCCAACTATAGTTTTCTAGCCACCACTAGCTAGAAGGCACCAACCTCCTCTCAACTATTTTCTAGCCACTACTAGCAAGAAGCCATACTCCTGTCTTAGCAAGCCACCACTTGCCTAAGGCCCCAACCTCCTCAACCTCTATACAGACCTCGTTTCAAAATTTTCAAATTGGGCCCAATGATTTTCTCAACATGCATGCAACAACAACATCTCAAGTGTGAAAAGTATTCATTGAAAACCCTACTAATCAATATTACAAGTATACAAGAAGCATCACTATGCATTGTAGCTCTCTCTCACTCACTCACACACCAATTCCTCCAATACCAGCATAATGCATTTATAATTTTCTTCGCATCACAATGGACCAAATCAAAACATTAATTACCTTCCATTCCTCATAATGACCATATCAAAATAAAATAAAATTAATTAACCACTAAGCTCTCACACCAAATACCATGGAAAACCATTTAGCGCTCACACCAAATACCATGGGAAAAATCCTTGGTAATGTTATCCAAACACCTGAAATCAATCAAACACATACAACATTGCATAGCCAAATACTTGCAACCAATCAAATGCATGCTACATGGCTGACATCCATGCCAACCAAATATTTTCGCTGCCAACAAGCTCCCCCTTTGGTGTTGATTTCAACGGACAACCACCCCAAACTCAAATGGCTAAGTCACTCTCCCCCTTTGAAATCAATGGAAAAGGGCTATGGATGGAAGGATGATAGCAATATCAATGGTGCCAATAAGATAAAATGTGCAGTATATTCTCGTTGGACATATGCTAACTTTGAAAAAGATGACAAGATGAAAACATCATCTCTCCATAACATATGTGAAAATACATGTCCAACATACACATCATCAACAAGTAACTTGGTCCATTCAACAACAACAAACTATGCTCAAGAAAATTGTCTCACATCACTAGCAGCAACAACAGCATTGGATTTATGAGGTACAAACAAGCATATATCAATCCTGACACAAAAAGGCTCTACCCAAGATATCAACAACATACACATGCCATCAACATAACAATGTTCTAATCATAGTAGCAACAACACAAATGCATCATGGGCAACAATTATGTCATTGACTCTACATCACCAATGATTTGACCCATACTCTCTGATCTACAACTCCATATGCAAGTAGTCCTATGATATAAAAATAATAATGTAGCAACTCCATATAACCATTAGACATATATCTGGAGACACTCCAAGACTCTCTTCCCACCAACCACTAACCATTACTCAACAAGATGTTGAGAAATGTATCTATTTTCGGTCTTCAATATGCATCCTATGTAACAAAAAATAAAAGAAAAGAAAAGTTATTATCATTAAATCATAGGTTTCATGCTCATTATTGATGGTCTTCTAGGTAAAAGCATGTTCTTCGTGCTTCTAGGGTTCGTTAGGTCTTAGGATTTATTTTCATGAGTCAAAGGAGTCAACATCATGTTTATAAGACCCTTTTGGGTAAAATGTAATTGAAAAAGAATTATTTTGAGTCTAGAAAGTCTGAGAAACTCCAAAAGTACAACTTGACCCTAACGAATTATAAGTTGGCCTAAAGGATGGAATTCGACTTCTTAAGAAGGCTATATAAAGAAGCAGTTCAACCTCATTTGGGACACATTTACTCCACAGGTTTGATATCTCAAGAAGAAGATTGATCTGTAGCTGGGAAAAGTAAAAAAGGAGAGTGAAGGTCTAGGAGAAGGAAGAAGGATGAAATATCTTGTTTATGGGTTATATCTCTCTTGCATGTGGGAAGATCTAGGGTTTCTAATGCTGTAAAAGGAGGCCAAAATTGCAGGTGCAAGTTGCAGTAGGATGAAGTACAAAATATTGTGGCTGGAAGGGAGGAAACCCTATATTGACCTCGTTGACCTTGGGAGAGTTGTGTTGCTCTAGGAAGGTCTCAAGAGGAGGCCGGACTAGGGTTTCTAGAGAATTTGCAGGGCTGAAATTGCCAGGTTGAAGTTGCAATATTGAAGCTAGCAAGTCGAAGTTGTAGTATTGAAGCTGGTAGATGTAAAATCAAGGAAATACTTGAGGAAGGGCTATCTTGGTACTAGGAGAAGGACTTGGTCTAGGGTTTGGGTCTTTGTATCTCATTAGAAGCAGATTCTAAGAAGAGAAGAGTTTCCATATTTTCCCATTGGAGGGGTTTTGCCTTGGCTGAG
Organism: Pinus taeda; assembly: GCA_000404065.3. Taxonomy (NCBI): domain Eukaryota; kingdom Viridiplantae; phylum Streptophyta; class Pinopsida; order Pinales; family Pinaceae; genus Pinus; species Pinus taeda. Next base: position 552,834 of record APFE031069560.1, read on the forward strand.
AGCCTAATATTTGTGTCCTCTGCTGTTTCTATTTGTTGAGAAGTGTAGCAAGAAAGGATCAATTTGACTTAACCTTGGTCAAATTGAGAAAATTTGAAATCTCCACATCAACAGACAACTTAGAGGCAATTAATTAAGGTGACATGGCTCTTGTCACTTAGTTACCTCAATAAATTTGAGTTAGTGTGCTTGGAGTTCAGTTTTCATGTGTTGATTGCTAATTTGTAGCAATCTAACTAGGTTATTTCTAGTTGTACTTAGTTAAACTAGTTTGAACAGTTAATAGAACTAGTTGGAGGTCAGTTGTGAAGTGGGACAACAATCTAACTCAGAGATCATCTAGTTAACTAATCAATCTACCAAAAATAGTTCATGCATGCAAGGAATTCAAATTTCTCAAATGTGGTGGAGATTTCAAGGCAATGTAACATCAATTGTAGACTAGTTTTGAGTGTACATGTGTTGCATGCAATCAACGATCAACCCTTGGGAATTGCACAATCATTTTGGAGGAATTCCTAAAGAATAGGGGCTAATTTACTTAGGAATTGTTCAAGGAAATAGGAGCTCAAGTGGGGGAATAAATTGACTAAGTCTGGGTTAGAGCTTCTCATTGGGTAGAGAGAACACTTATTCTTTTACAGGTTGAGCTTAGAGTTGGAGCTAGTAATTGTAATAGATATTCTATTTATTTGATTAATGCAAGCAGGCTTAAGGGATTTTTACAAGTTGGTTTCTCCTAGATACATATGTGTACTTGTGTATGTGATAGATGCATGTTTGCGAATGTTGTTCTAAATTGTGAATGAATTTCTGTAAATGAGTAGACTAGAATTGTGTCTATTGATTTAGATTAAATTTATTGAGTAGTTGCAATTCTATCACCATATTTCTACATGGTATCGAAATAGGATTCACATAAGAACAAGAATTTTGAAGTTGTTCCTCAGGAGGTCTGAATTTGCAGCTTCAGTGTAGTAGGATTTCTTCAGAGTTGGGAGAATGACCTTCAATGGACTGAGATTAGAGTATTCCTTGGAAGGCAGCTAAAATTTCATTGCCTGGAAGGATTGCATGTAGGCAGTGCTTGATAACATTGGATTACTGGATTATGTCAAGACAGAAATTCCAAAACTAGGATCAACTGATGTGCAGAACCTAGCCCAATGGAAGAAAGATGTAGCCAAGGAAAGGATCATAATCTTGGAGGGAGTGAGAGACCACATTGTCTCAAATCCCCATGGGAAAGAAACTCCTTTCTCAATGTGGAAGACATTGACGAAGATATTCAAGAATAGCAATGACCATAGAAAACCAGCCCTCAAAGACAAACTTTGAAACATTAAGATGCAAAAGATTGATACTATTTTGCAGGATCTCATCATATTTACACAAGTTTGGGATGAGCTTGGCGGGTTTGGTGTGAATGTTTCAAAAGATGACTTCGTGATCCTAGCTCTTCTAGGCATTTCAAAATCTTGGCATAAATATCAGGAATTGGTGAATGGGAGGGAGAAATTACCGAATTAGGAATGCTTATGTTCCTATTTGGTACAAGAAGAAATGGGGCAAAATACTAGAGGTGGAGGTTCATCCAAGTGAGAGGATGAAGAAAATTTTGCATTGGTTGGAAAGGGAAAGAAGGGTAAAGGGAAGAAATTTCAAACCAAACCAGAACCGAGCCAAGGGGGTAAGAAGAAAGACTTTTCCAAAATAAAATCATTCAATAGTCATGAATTCAAGAATTATGTTATAAAGTGTCCACACAAAAATTCTAGAAAGTAGATTTCAGGAGGAGCAGCAAGTGAAGCATTGGATTCACAGTTCTAGTTAGATATCATCCTGATCGACATGCATGGTCAAAATTGTGATGGGAAGTGCGTGGTACTTGGATTCAGGTGCCTCATTCCACATGATAAGGTGTAGAGAGTTTTTCGGTGACCTGGAAGAGAAATATCTCCAGATGCATATTGAGATTGGGGACGACGGAACATACAGTGCTACTAGGATTGGTACAATAACCTTTAAGAGGGAGTCAAGATACCCTCTTCACCTCAAAGATGTTATGTTTGTACTAGGCCTAAAGAAGAACCTCATTTCTATAGCAGTTTTGGAAGACCATGGCTATGATGTGATCTTTAGTAAAGGGGAAGCCTTTCTGAGACACATAGCTAATGGGAAGGTGAATTAGATCGGGGTTCATGTGAAGAACCTATACAAACTTGATGTGGAAGATTGCACTGCATTAAGTAGTAAGGTAGAGAAACTGCAGAGTCAAGGTGTTGGTGAACTTTGGCACATAAGACTTGGTCATTTGCACCATGGCGCCCTTAAAATTATGTAGCAAATAAACACTGGCCTCCCTAATGGATCACTTGAGTAGCAGAATGTGGGCAAGGGTTGCACCTCGGGGAAGTATGTAAAATCCACATTCCATGATTGAGACAACAAAGAAAATGCAGTCTTGGAGAGAGCCCACTCTGATGTTTGTTGACCCTTCTTGACAACCTCCATTGCCAGACATAAATACTATGTTATTTTTATTGATGATTTCTCAAGAAAGTGTTGGATCTTCTTCAAGCGGAAGAAGGATGAGACATTATCAAAATTTATAGAATTCAAGGCACTAGTTGACAAAAAGACTGACAAGAAGGTGAAGGCTCTCAGGAGAAAAAATGGAGGTGAGTATGTTTCGAATGAATTTTGTGCCAAAGAAGGAACTAGAAGAGAACTGATAGCTCCCCATAAGCCACAACATAATAAGGTAGTTGAGAGAAATAACTAGAGCATTGTGGGAGTTATGAGAGCTATGCTACATGGCCAAGGCCTGCCACTGCATATGTGGGCAGAGGCATGTAAAACAATAGTCTACGTGCAAAACTAGAGTCCTCATCGGATTCTTGGTATGATTACACTAGAGGGGGCTTTCTCAGGGAGAAAGTTAGATATGTCCCATTTCAGAATTTTTAGAGCCTCTTTTTACTACCATGTCTCCGAAGATTCGAGGAAGAAACTTGAGCCGACAACAGAGTTGGGAGTTTTTGTGGGTTACATCAAAACTCCACACAATTACCAGGTGTATTTACCTTCCCTTAGAATCACATTTGTGTGAACGGATGTAAAATTTGATGAGGAGAAATCAATGAGATGCTCTCTTGAGAGGGATCTTCAAATCCCACCAAAAGAGGATATTTTAGCTCCAAAGGAGAAGCCTGAGGAAGTTGTGGAGTAGCCACAAATGGAGGAGCAGAGAGGAGGAAGAGTGGAGACATCCACTCAAGCAAAAACATCTAGAGAAGGTAGAAAGAGAACAAGGAAAGTTGATAGATTGGTGCAGGATGCGAGGGAGAATGTGGGAGCTCCTTCAAATTTGTGTAGACAAAGGAGGTCACCTATGAGCTACACTGACTACATGGCTCTAATGACTGAACTTGTAGAGACTGAGCCATCCTCTTTTGAGGAAGAAAATGAACAACCATTTTGGGTTGATGCAATGGTGGAAGAATACAAATCCATCATGAAGAACAATGTTTGGGAAGTGGTCCCAAGACCGACAGATAAATCAGTTGTGGGTTCGAAATGGATCTTAAAAGTTAAGCATGCAACAGATGGAAGCATAGAGAAGTACAAGGCCATATTTGTGGCCAAAGGACTCTCTCAAGTTGAGGGAATTGATTATGCGGAAACCTTTACTCCCATATCACGTTATTCACCCATTAGATCAATTCTTGCACTGATTGTGCAAATGGGGTGGAAGATCCACCAAATGGATGTAAAAACACAATTTCTCAATGGTGTTATTGAGGAGGAAGTGTACATAGACAAACCAAAATGTTTAGAGACATTTTATCGGGAGTCTCATGTGTGCAGACTTAAGTGAGCATTTTACAGTCTCAAACAGGCACCCCGATCTTGGTACACTTAGATCGATATTTTTCTCACTGGATTGGGCTTCACCAAAAGTGAAGCAGAGGAAAATCTCTATCATATTTTGGTAGAAGGTAAATTACCTATCATTTTTTTATATGTTGATGATTTAATATTTTCAAGTGATGAGTAGCTAATTAGCTCTTGCAAGGAGGACCTTGCAATGGAATTTGAGATGAAACACATGGGTCTCATGCACTACTTCCTTGGGTTGGAAGTATGGCAAGGCGATGGGGAATTATTTGTGTCTCAAGGAAAGTATGCCACTGAGATACTACAAATATTTCACATGGAGAGTTATAAGCCCATGGAGACACGTCTAGCGACCAATTGGAGGAAGGAGAATGCCACTTCAGGTGAAGAGGTTGATACTACCATTTACTGACAGCTAGTGGGTTCATTTATGTATCTTATGAAAACATGACCAAATATGTGTTATGCAGCCAACCAACTGAGCCAAGCTATGGTTAGACCGAAAAAATTGTATTGAAGGCAGCTAAGAATGTTTTACAGTACCTTAGAGGTACTACCTGGTATGGATTATGGTACAAATTGACAAAGGGAGTGAAGCTATGTGAATTCATAGATGCAGACTGGGCATGGAGTCTATCTGAATGGAAGAGTACATCAAGTGGAATTTTCGGTGTTAGGTCCATAACAATTTCCTAGTATATCAGGAATCAGAGGCTTGTGGCGCTCAGATTAGTAGAAGTTGAATACATGGTTGCAAGTCAAGCAACATGTTAGGCAATTTGGATGAGAAAGATACTTGTGGGACAATTTGGTGAGGAGATGGATCCAATTATGATCTATTATGACAATTAGAGTTGCATTAAGCTATCTGAGAATCAGTATTTCACATTCAATCCAATCATATAGATACTCGATATCATCATTAGCGGGACTATGTGCAGAGGAGGATAATGTTGCTACAATACATTCCAATAGGGGAAGAAGATGCTGACATCTTGACAAAGTTTTTGTTAAGACGGAAGTTCGAATTCCATAGGTGGAGGATAGGAGTGGTTGATAATCCCTTTCTTACTAAGAGGGAGTGTTGAGAAGTGTAGCAAGAAAGGCTCAGTCTAACTAAGGCTTGGTCAAATTGAGAAAATTTGAAATTTCCACATCAACAGAAAACTTGGAGGAAATTAATTGGGGTGACATGGCTCTTTTCACTCAGTTAGCTCAGTAAATTCGAGTTAGTGGGCTTGGAGTTCATTTTGCATGTGTTGATTTTAATTTGTAGAAATCTAGTTCAGTTATTTCTAGTTATACTCAGTTAAACTAGTTCTAACAGTTAATAGAACTAGTTGGAGGTGAGTTGTGTAGTGGGACAATAATCTAACTGAGAGATCATCCATTTAACTGATCAATCAACCAAAAATAGCTCATGCATGCAAGGCATTCAAATTTCTCAGCCACGGTGGAGATTCCAAGGCAGTGTAACATAAGTTGTAGACTAGTTTTGAGTGTACAAGTGTTGCATGCAATCATTGGGAATTGCATAATCATTTTGTAGGAAATTCCTAAAGAATAGGGGCTGATTTCCTCAAGAATTGCACAAGGAAATAGGAACTCAGGTGGGGGGGAAATTTGACTAAGTCTGGGTCAGAACTTCTCATTGGGTAGAGAGAACAATTATTCTTTTGTAGATTGAGCTTAGAGATGGAGCTAGCAATTTTAATAGATTCTTTATTCAGATTATTAATGCAAGCATGCTTAAGGGGTTTTTACCAGTTGGTTTCCCCTAGATACATCTGTGTACTTGTGTCTGTCATTGATGCATGTTTATGAATGTTGTTCTAAATTGTGAATGAATTTCTACACATAAGTAGAGTAGAATTGTGTCTCTTGATTTAAATTAAATTTCTTGAGCAGTTGCAATTCTATCACCATATTTCTACACTACTATTGTTCTTGATATTGTTTGATGAAAAGATCTAACTAAATAAAATAAATAAGATAAATAATATTCACAAGAAAATATCAAGGTTAAGGAAAATAAGATTAATAGCTCCCACTATCCATTTTCCAACATGGAATCAAAGCTAAGGTAGACAAGGAAGGTAGTTGGAAGGACACTAGAAGGAGTTACTAGTAAAGGGGAAGGAAAGAGGAAGCTCTTCAAGAAGAATTTTATTGTCAAGAAGAATCAATGAGAAAAGGCTCAAAGAAGGAGCGTTTCTACAAGGAGAGCAAGTCAATATCGAGCTCACATTAAAGGAAGATCTAAAAATAAGACTTCAAGAAGAGTGTTGATCTCTTTCTCTCTAGAAGAAGATCTATTTGGAAGACATTCTTGAAGAAGGCATCAAGGATCTTGGAAGTTGTTCAAAGACATTGTTGAAGGCTCTTCAAAGATCTTGAAGGCATCAAGAAGGTTGAAAACATCATCAAGGAAAATCCTGTTCGTCAAGTAAGTATCATAATATTACATCATGTCTGAATCTTCAAGTCATATGAGTTCTTTTTGCAAGGAGAGGAATAAGCTTGTTGGGGCATCAAACTATCTAGCATGGAAGAAAAGAATTGACTTGATACTCATGGAATATGTTAATGGGGAAATTAATAACCCTGAGAAAGATAAGACACAAGAACTAGAAAAATACAAGAAAGGGGAAGTAAGGGCACAAATGATCATAGTGGAATCCATTAAAGATTCTCTTGTTTCATTCATTGCAAATTTGAAGACCTTCAAGGCCATGTATGAAAATCTAGTGAATTTGTACTTGATAAGTACAACTGGACAAAAGATGTCGTTGAGGAACAAGTTGTATAGAATGAAGAAATCAAAGGATAAGGATGTGGCATCCTTTCTTATGAGAGTCTCTCAACTAAGAGACCATATGCAAGGACTTGGGAAACCAATTACTGATTCCAAAGTAACCATCTATGTACTAAATGCATTTCCATTAGAATGGAGCAACTTTGCAACAAGCATATACTCCAAGAAGTATTCAAGTCCCTTTGATGAGTTGTGGGCACAATGCATATTGGAAGAATCAAGGATCAAGGTCAAGGATTATATTGGATTTGATGAGCAATCTCAAGCCTTTCCAACCTGAGTCATGAAGCTGAAAAAGAGAAAGTTTGGAAGTCCAAGAAGAAAAACATGTCCAAGGTTCAATGCTTCAAGTGCAATGAGTTTGGACATTTTAAGAGGGACCGTCCAAGCCTACAAAACAAAAAGAGAAAGGAAATGAGTGAAGTCCATGTAGCCGAGGTAGTGGGAGAACCTAATAAGAAGTAAAAGAAGGAATAAGTGAAGGATATTTACTACTAAAGAAGGTTCATTGACTGTTGGTTCTTTGTGAAGTTTAATCTTTCTTTTAGAATAATACATTTTGCATAGCATCATAAAAGGAAGCATATGATAGTAGCATGTCTAGAATTTTATATGATTAAGTTGCTTTGTAGAAATCATCTAGATATATGGATGGATAGACCATTTTCCATATTGATCATCCAAGCATTATCTAAATTTATGTTAGAGGAAGTTATCTTACTTAGTTGGATCATCATGATCCTGGAAGAACCATAATTATGAAAGGTTCTTGGAAGAAGCACTATTGCAAAGGGTAGTAGACATTCCATGTAATGTGGAATCAATACTAGTAAAGGAACAAAAATAATGCAATGGGTCAAGACACAAGTTCTTTGTGAGATATATTGATAGCTGGATGATTGGATGAAAGCATAGGAATGCACGTTGGATATAAAACTTTGGATAAGATTCATATGTATAGAATCTTGTGGAGATAAATTTGTTCATAAAATATGCTTACGTATATGGATATATAATGCTTGAAAAGAATAGGATTTGACTTACTTAAAGATGTATATAAGATTAAGACTTTCTCTAAAATATGTAAGATAATGATTAACATCGAGTATAGTCTCTAGAAGAAAAGATGTAACTTGGTAATCAAGTTCGATCCTTGGGCACTCTGATGCATGAAGGAAGTTTCAAGTGGAGATGGTCTATGAGGATGTTGACGTTACTGTAGTGATCCACCTACAATTACAAATAGAATGTGAATATTAGCATGCATACGGGGCATCCATATGATAGCTACATATGCATGAACCACATGTATTGCACTAGTATACATACCGACTAATATTGAAAAATATCTAAGTTAGGATAATAAATCAATTATCAAAGTGAATTCCTAACTCAACATAATATAATAAATATATCAAGTGGGGCCTTT
>APFE031069560.1:561123-650430 GCA_000404065.3 Pinus taeda
GAATAATAAAATATAAAATAAATTAACTTAACAAAACCATAATATAGAACTTATATAATCAAAAGAAAAGTAATAAAGGCAACAACCTCAAATCCATGAGTCACGTAATATTAATAAACACTTTAACACAGGGAAGATAGACATACTAAAATCATAAAATACATTGCAGGTGGAAAGTAATGGAGAGGAGTCAAGAACATGTATGCATGGGCAGTGGAGAGATTGAGATGGTGGAAGTGAGTATATAAGGGACTCGAGTAGGCCATAACAAAAAAAAATGGGGGAGTTTTACAGAGACAAGAGGAATTTCTAACAAAGTCACTACAAAGGGAAATTGAGCTTAATTGTTTTTAAAGTTTTGGGCACGAGAGCCAGAGTACCTTGAATTTTAAGTCTTTTGGAGTTGGGTACTGATATTGTGCTCAGTTTTGCAGGGAAGTTTGGTCGTTTTGGTAATAGGAGTGGGAGCGAGAGCCACAAAAGATCATAAACATCTTGAAACAAAACCTAGGTAGGTATTCAATAGTAAATTGATAAATTCTGTTTAAAAATTACACAAACACTAGTATCTTTTGAGCATTAATTTTGTTAGAATTAGGGCTCCACAATTTTTCTGAGCGTAATTTTGGTTAAACCTTTTTAAATTCATAATTTAGGGCTTCATGGGCATGAGAAGGTCTTCCTGATGAGGTAAGTCTGATTTTAATTGTTTGTTATTTGGTTAACATATTATTTTTCTCCCTGGAAGAATGTTGTAGGAATATATGATGACAGTTGAGGCAAATACCACTGTATAGAGTATTGAGGGAACCTCAATTTCGCGTACCTGGGAACTGTGAAGTCAATATATGATCATCTTGAGGGTAACAGGGTGAGAAGATAACCTGAAATTCAAAGAAGATCACTTTTATAAGGAAACCATGATCAAGCTTGAAGTTTGGGAAGGCTCAATGCAATGCCTTCATATCGAGGAAGAAAGTGATGAGCAAGAAAGATGACTTGGATCCCGTCATAAGAACGAAGAGTGGAGGTGGCTCCATGATACCTTGAAAGAAAGCAAGCTCAATGCAAGAGATGTGGAAGAAAGAGGGAGCTTAGCTATGAAGAACAAGTACTCTCATGAAGACAAGTTGTAAGGCTTGCGATATTGACTTCCCAAATAGACAGGAAGTCTGGAATCTTCTCTAGTTTTGAGAGGGAGCAAAGGAGTTTCCTTGAATAAGGAGCAAGGTTTTGTTCTCAATATTAAAGGAGAATAGGGATGCCCTCTCAGTTTGAGAGGGAGTGATGTTAGACATCACATGGACATTATCTTCTTCATGTTTCATTCACTTGACTAGGACTAACAACTGTAAGTCTAAGTGAAGGTCATGAAGAGAGAATGGCAGAGGATTGAATAAGCATATGTGGTTTCCTTGAGGATATAACATCCAAGAAAGGAAAGGTACTGACACTCTTTGTGAATAGGACAAGTAGTCGAGAGAAGAGTGGTTGAAGATGACCCATATTCTTTGAGCACTTAGGTATGGAGATCCAAGATAAGAATAGTCTAAAAAGGACATACTTTGTGGATATCCAAATGGGGTATGTACCTTGTAGAGGTAGTGCAGTATCACACGTAACTTAATGCTCTTAATTAAAGTAGAGTTTGTCTAGTTAGGCCTCAGAGGCAGTGTTGGTCATGATAATGATGCTTATAATATGGCTTATCAATCTGACTCTTCTCATGAGAACTCTTTAGTTTGAGATATGATGTTGTACAGGTTGTACAATTATGAATACCCCCCTAGTAAAGAGGGAGTGTTGAGAAATGTAACTTGTTTCAGTCTTCATAATTGTTGTACTAATTTCAATATGTATCCTATGTAACAAACAAGAAAATAAAAGAAAAGTTATTATTATTAAACCAAGGGTTTCATGCTCATTATTGATGGTCTTCTAGGTAAAAGTATGTTCTTCGTTCTTTTATGGTTTGTTAGGTCTTAGGATTTATTGTCATGAGTCAAAGGAGTCAACATCATGTTTATAAGACCCTTGGCAAAATGTAATTGTAAAAATAATTATTTTGAGTCTAGAAGGTCCAAAAACTCCAAAGGAACAAGTTGGCCTAAAGGAGAGAATTCGACCCCTTGAGAAGGCTATATAAAGAAACTGTTTGACCTCATTTGGGACACACTCACTCCACAAGTTTGATATCTTAAGAAGAAGTTCGATATGTAGTTGGGAAAAGCATAAAAGAAGAGCGAAGGTCTAGGAGAAGGAAGAAGGACAAAATATCTTGTTTATGAGCTCTATCTCTTTCGTATGTGTGAAGATCTAGGGTTTCTGATGTTGCAAAAAGAGGCCGAAATTGCGAAGTGCATAATCTTATGGCTGCAAGGGAGGAAACCCTATATTGACCGCGTTGACCTTGGGAGAGTTTACTTGCTCTAGAAAGGTCTCAAGGGGAGGCTGGATTAGGGTTTCCAAAGAAGCTGCAAGGTCGAAATTGCAGGTCGAAGTTTCAGTGTTGAGAGCCTAATATCTATGTCCTCTATTGTTGCTATTATTTTTCTTGATATTGTTTGATGAAAATATCTAACTAAATAACATTAAGAAGATAAATAAGATTCACAAGCAAATAGCAAGGTTAAGGAAAATAAGATTAATAGCTACCACTATCCATTTTCCAACATAACATATGTCATTTTCAATGACAAATACAAGGCTAGTAGTATGAAATACATCAATATTGATATCTCCATCATCCATATATTCTTTGATTGACCTCAGCGACACTAACTAATCAAAAACATAAATTAAAAGCTTCTCTATGCCATCAACTATCATCTCAATAAGACTCATCACACTCAGCCATACAAGATTTAACCATGCAAGGATTTAGCATTATAGGGCTTATGACTATACATGCTCTCAGCCATAAAAGGCAACCTCTTAATCATACAAAACAAGGTTCATACTCTGACACACAACCCGCATACTCTTCTATAACAATAAAGGGTTGTACATCACATGCATTTTATACCAATACATTGGTAACATCACCACAATTATCTGAATATCAAAACAAACTCCTAGAAACTCATAGGAGCAGTGTATGCCAACCATCAAACCTGCAAAAACACTGATTCATACAAAACAAAACAACTACAATATACATGATGCAATACATCTATAACCACGCAACCTCATTATCAACACAAACAACATACCTATGTCTCTTTGTCCTCGTAGCAACAACACAATATTCATGGGATAAACAATAAGTACTCTAGCCTCAAACATACATGGCACAAAACACTACAACTACACCGACATCTATCAAATGATATGTCAATGATCTTTGTTCATTCTCAATGTAGAACACCATACACAACTCTCAAGAATCACACATTCAACACGCTTTGTTATGACTCTTGTTGTACACGCACTATCTTTGCCTCCATGCATATTTCTTGATCATTACACTTGCTGCAAACGCACAACCAAACAAAAATTGGACTAGTGAATGCACACAACATGGGTCGTTCAACATTCAAGGGTACATTGTCTAACCTGTATTCAATTCCTCACTTGGTGTACCACAATTTGCACTGTGTGTATGCTTGGTTTGTTAAAAAACGATATACTTTAGCACTTCATCACCTCTCTTCAGCAAGATGTGCATTATAGATACGCTCTTCTCACTGTTTGCACAACCCATGCCCAATCTGAATAACCTCTTCTCCATCTTCGTCTGACGATTCTTGCTCTTCATCAAATGCTTGTGGACCAAATTTAAATTTTAGACCAAATCAAATGTCGGTTTACCAACCAGATCGTTGGAGACTTAATTAATACATCAAATTCCACTACGCCTTAACCAAATCGACGAGATCAACAACACTATGTTGCTTTCAATGCATTCATACAATTTGTGACCGCAAAAATTAAATCCACGTGCTCCAAATCCAATAATCATTCCAGCGATTGCTTAAAGTTTTAATGTGTTTACACCATTGGGATGAGTCGAGCCATTAAACAAGCCTTCTTGACCGATATCTCCTTTTGCCTGTGCACATATCCATGGCCTTGAAGTTACTGAAAACCACACCAGGGTGCACTTTCATTTCAACCTACACGCAAAAGCTCCCCAAACCGCTTCATCGTGCATTGAACTCACTTCAAAAATGTCATTTACATATTTATTGTTATACATAAAACTACATAGTGCCCTTTCAACAAAGTGGCAAATCATATGGAGCATCATCGATATGATCATGCTGAGAAAGTTAGAAACTACCAACATCTGAAATATTGCATCTTAAGACTCATGATTTATGTATTCTATTGTCGTACATGGGGTTTCATCTACCACCGTCTTGACAATGACAATGGAAATGGTTGAATTCAAATATTTTTTAAGAAGAGGTTTTTCATTACACCAAAATCTGCAGATGTTCGTGAACTTTCCAAAACAGTAACTAGGATCTCCAGAATGGAGATTACGGATTCCATAAAGTTGCGATGATTCTTCCAACATTTTATGCTTTGCAATTCTATCAACCACTTGCAACAATTCACTAAAATAAACCTGAATCTCTTCATCATAATGCTGGGTGATTTCTTATAATTCCCATCTAGCATTCTATAAACATGCATTAGCTTCTATCTTTTTTTCTTTTATATCTTGTTCATTGTTTTCTACTTCTGATAATAACCTTTCACATTCAGCTACCTATGAAATATAATCTTCTATTCCTTTTCTTATTGCGTTATAGCGTGCTTCAAGCTTCTTAATCTTTCAGAGGAGAGAAGTATTGAATTTCTGTTTTCTTTCTTGTTCCAAGCTATTCACACGCAATTGTTGTTTAAAGGGAATTGATTCCTCCCACTTCTTCCTATAGATGTGTTCATAATCCTTTGTTCACGAAATAATACTTGGTTTAATTCTGCTTTTAAAATACACTTGTTCGATCAAACAAACATTATGCCAACAATAAATGCATTCATCACATTGACCAGCAACCTAAAAATGCTATCCATTCTATATATATATTTTTGTCTTCAAATAGCTAACCATTTTTTTGCACTTTGATTGCAGGTACTAGAATGGCATTCTACCTCTCTATCATCACCAATCGCTCTGAAAATGCACATATTAAGTCAACCATAACACATAAATGAGCTATCAAGCAAAGATCGAAGGTTTACACAAATGACGACTTCAACCAGAGAGCCATAGAAACAACTTTCAAGAGCTTAATCAGGATATATAAATACCAAAACAAAACCTTTTATACTGAATCCAACGTCATTGAAAATGAAGAAGACTTGTTTTCCTGGAGGAGCTCCCCCTGAGTTCATGCATCACCTTCCTATCACGCAGATATGTCCTCATACATTCTCAGATATGACTGCACCTTCAATGGTCTTCCATGCAACTCAAAATGCGGCCATATATTCCCCTTGAGACCATGCAGGCCTCGGTTTTTAGTGGGTGTCACATGCTGCTTTTTTATCCTCCAAACTCTACTGGATTGATCTTTGACAAGCACACTACCATCTTTCTTCTTTCTAGCTTATCTTGAAATAGTCTTTTTTCTTTGACTGGATCACCTATAATACATGGACATCTTGCAGTCTTTTGGCCGTATGGCCAATATTATCATAAATAAAATATCTTATTGGCCTAAGGAATGGTGGAAAAGGCTAATATGTTTTGCTAATATTCCTTCTAATCTTGTTTTTTTTTTACATCATGGCCGCCATCAACACCCTTGTGCCTAAAAACATTGCATAAATTATAATAACCATAAAATTTTTTTTTATACCTAAAGACTGATGAGTGTCATCTTGCTTCACTGATTTCTTGAGAATGCTCCTTATCCAGTTTCCTATTTTGCTGGGAGAATTTGATCCTTTTTCTCCTCTAGTCAACTAAAATGTGTCCAAGTTTTTTACAGCTCAAAATTCTAACACTTTTACTTGACACATTCTTTGGCTCCAGGTTTTGATGTTGGTTCCTTTTGCTGCTACAAGCTTCTACTTTAGGGTTTTCGAACGTTGCTTCATTAGCACCCTTTGAGTTGGATCTACTCTTTTCAAGTTCTCTTGCTGAAATCACCTCAGTCTTTAGTTTTTCATAATGGCTGATTTGATCTTTGAGGGTTGCCAATCTCTTCTTCAGATCTCTTTGCTTTCTCCAACTAGGTTTTTAAATTGACAATTTCATTCTTGAAATTATACTCTCTTTCTTCAAGTATTTGGAGAAAATTTTTTAGATCCCTATTTTGTATTGATATCTGATCTATCTTTGTCAATGTTGAACTAAGTTGCGCTATCGATTTCTCCTTTTCTTCATCATTTTTCCATATTTCTTCTCCATGCATGCAACCTATCCCAGACCTCTCTTGTAGTATTGAGATTCATGATTTTCACAATGTCCCAATCATGAGTATTATCATACATTAAACATATGGCTTGTGCATCCAATAACTAAGCTTGTTGTGAAAAATATTTATCATCATAACCATTTATCACTATTTTCCAAATTTCATATCCTTAAGCAAAATTTTTTGACTTTACCTTTTCTCTCCATGCTCAAAAATTTGTGGCATTAAGAAGTGGAGCATCTTGATAACCCATGATTCACCTAGATCCACCTTCCAACGATTAAGTTGTAACAAAGGATACGATACCACTTGTTGGAAATCAGATCACTACTAAGAGGGGGGGTGAATCACTAGTGCTAGGGTTTATAAAATTTTAAATTTTTTCTCAACAATGTTAAACAATCAGTAAACCAACATAGTACAATAGATCTGAAATATGTAAACTCAACATAAACTTAACACATAAACACCATAATATATATCAAGAAAAACGTGCACAAGGAGACACGGTTTTATGGTGGAAACCCTCAAGAGGAGAGAAACCTGCTATTGTTGCACTACTCTAAATTTTATTATTAGTCAAGCAAATCTTTACGTATGGACCACTACCAACTAGGAGACACGACCTCAACTACAGTTTGTTGGCCACCACCTGCTAGAAGGCCCCAACCTCCTCAACCTCTATGCGAACCTCATTTCAAAATTTTCAAATTGGGCCCAATGATTTGCTCATCATGCTTGCAACAACAACATCTCAAGTCTACAAATTAATCTTTGAAAACCCGGTTGATCAATGCTATATGTATACAAGAAGCATCATTATGCACCATAGCACTCTCTCACTCACTCACACACGAACTCCTACAATACTAGCATAATGCATTTATAATTTTCTTCTCATCACAATGGACCAAATCAAAGCATTAATTACCTTACATTCCTCATAATGACCATATAAAAATAAAATAAAATTAATTAACCATTAAGCTCTCACACCAAATACAATGGAAAACCATTTAGCTCTCACACCAAATATTATGGGAAAAATCCCCAGTAACGTTAGCCAAACACCTGCGACTAATCAAACACATACAACACTACATAGCCAAATACCTTAAACCAATCAAACACATGCTACAAGGTTGACATCAATGCCAACAAGCATGTTAAGCCACTTCTACCATATCACAAGGTTGACTAGATGAACTCTTCACTCAAACCAGAATCATCGGTTAGGCATGTTAAGCTTTTTAAGTTTCTACCATATTATAAGGTTGAGGAATTCGAGTTTGAAGACTTTGAGCTAGTTAATGCTTATGTAGCTCTTGTTGATGATCCCATTTATAGTAGTGGCGAATCAACGATAAGTTTGATGAGTGATCATGTTGATCAATGATTTGTAGTAGGCTAGTGGGTGAATAGTTTGTAGCAATTTTTTTGGATTCTAGAGAACATTTACAACCTCATTGACTATGTATTTTGTTGTTGACATGTATTGCACTCAGTTTCATTTTTATATATTGACGCAATGGAAACAATGGTTTTCTATAAACTCATAAATGGATCAATATGACCCAATAATCACCCCGTTGAACACCCCTTTTTATTAAATACTATGCCTTTTCCTTTCGGAACCCAAAGTCCTGTGAAAAGGCTTAAAACAATGCTTTTTCCCTTTCGAGATCAAAATACCCTTGAAAATTGCCAAAACAATGCTTTTTCCCCCATTTTAAAACGATTCCATATATTATGCCAAAGATTTGGATTTGGCCGATCGGACGACCCAGATTGAATCGCAATATCAGCGGTCGGTAGTCCAAAAGGTCTGCACTATTAATGCTTCCTTTTCGCAGAGGTCCGATGCGATGTCGCTAATCACTATCGGTGATTGCAATACACCTGCTTAACGCTTTACTACTCCCGCTCTCGAACGACGACGCGATATGTCGGCAATCACAAATCATAAAGGTTCAGGTCTAGATCTTAACATAGACCACTCCCTTGTAGCGATGCGATAATATGTGCTGGACCCGATAAGACTCAACACTCTCATGCATAATATTTCAAACCCGTTATATGGATCTGCTAAGTGTTTTTGTGTGATTTCTCTGTGTAAATGGGATTTTCGCTTGCGGAATTAAACAACACTAAATTTGCCTTTGTCTCTGGGTTTTCGACGATAAAAGATGGGAACGCATTTGTTGATTCTTATGGAAATATGAAATCATAGATTCTCTATCGAAATACAAACAAACAGATGTGAAAGCATGCACAATATGATTTCCTCGGGTCTGATAAAGAAATTCACATAGACATCATAAATCATTCACCAATTAAATAGTATTACAAAGTCTCGGCCTTGAGGCTGCTTACAAAATTAAAGACCTATGTTCCCGATGAAATCCACACATAATTCTTGGTTCTCGCTCTCCTCAATCCTATCCTCAATCCTTTCCCCCTCTAACATTTCTTCTTGTTTTCTTTTTAATACATCAGAGGTAGTTCCTCTTGTAATTCAAGGAACTATTTTCTCAGTTTTGAGATAGTTTTCTCAAACTGATTCCCATCTAATCCTATCTTGTCTAATTCAAAACTAATAATGGTCGATTCAACCTTCACTTACAATAATACAAAATGAAACTAAATAAAATAGAAATTGAGATGTTTTCCTCTCTATTTGTTAAAATAGAATGGAAAACAAACAAATAAACAAGAACCAACTCCCAGCTGTCGCCTCTTCATTCGGGTGTTCCTACATCAGGCTCCCGGGGTGAATGAAATTCATGGCTCCTGTCCATGAGCTCTTCAATAGAGTACCCAACATTATGAATCTGGCCAACATCTAACCAAGAACTATCTTCAATAGGATGACCCTTCCACTTGACTAGGTACTGCAGATATTCCTTTCGTTGGGTCCATCAAGCCACCTGGGTATCTAGGATCTGTTCGATCTCTAGAGGCTTTGCTGGGGGCATTTGTTTAATCCACATGTCACTCTCTTCCTAGGTGTCCCATTTTCGTCTTTCCGAACTTTCTTCATCCTCTACTGCAATGTAGTGGTACAGGTCTACTACATTAAAAATGGGTGAAATCCCAATCCCTGGGGGTAACTGCAATTCATAGGTATTTGTAGAAAATTTCCAAAGAATCCTGCAAGGCCCAAACTTTTTCCATTTCAACTTGTTGTACTCACCTTTAGGAAACCTCTCCTTGTGTAGGTGTGCTAATACCAGGTCTCCTACATTGAATTGCACCTCCCACCTTTTCGAATCTGCCTTTTGCTCGTATCTTTGGCTGTTGTTCTGTAATTTTAATTTCACCTGTTCATGAAGATCGCTGATTTCCTTTTCGAAGTCTTCACCATCAGCACTCCTATGTTCCAACTATCCCAAATCCCGTAAGTAATCTACTCCACATGGGTGCATTCCATATAGGATCTGGAAAGGACTATTGCCTGTACTCCGGTTGGGCGAATCATTATAAGCAAATTCCGCTTGTGCAAGCACACGATCCCACTGTCGAGAATTTTCTCCAACCAAACTCGTCAACAAATTTCCTAGACTCTGGTTCACCACTTCGGTTTGGCCATCGGTCCGTGGATGATAAGCTGAGCTGAAGTTTAGTTTGGTGTCTAACTTCTTCCATAAGGTTCGCCAAAAATGTCCTATAAATTTAACATCTCGATTTGAAACAATAGATTTTGGAAAGCCATGTAATTTGACTATCTCGGTAAAGAATAAGTGCACTACATGTGTGGCATCAATGTTTTTCCTGCATGGAATGAAATGTGCCATTTTAATGAAACAATCCACCACCACCATGATGGAACCGAATCCCCGCTGTGTCTTCGACAGACCTAAGACAAAGTCTAAACTCACTGAGTCCCAAGGTCTGCTTAGAATGGGTAAGGATGCATACAACCCTGTGTTCCGATTGTGTCCCTTTGCAAGCTGACACATTTTGCATATAGTTACAAATATTTGTACATCTTTGCGCATCTTCGACCAATAGTAAAAATGGCTCAACTGATCCAAGGTCTTGTCTATGCCAAAATGCCCTACTAAACCTCCATTATGCTTTTCCTGGATTAAGTTCTTTCTCATAGAACATTCCAGAATACATAACTGCCCTCCTTTGAACAAAAATCCTTCTTGCATGTTATAGTCCAGCCACGAACTGTTATCTCTCAACAATGGATTTTGGCAAGCTTCATAAGCTTCCTTAAAATCTGCATCTGCCTCATACAAGTCCTTAAGATGTTCAAATCCTAACACTTGTATGGTACTTTTCTGTAGGATCAGATTCCTCCTACTTAATGCATCTGCCACTTTGTTGGCTTAACCACTGATTGTTTCAACACAAATGTAAAACTCTGCAAGTACTCCACCCACTTCGCATGTTTATGGTTCAACTTATGCTGCTGCATAATATATTGCAACACATAATTGTCTAAAAATAAGACAAATTCATTGGCCAACAGATAATGTCTCCAATGCTTTAGCACTTGAACCACCTTATAAAATTCCTTGTCATAAGATGTGTGTTTTTGCCTACTTTCATTTAGTTTCTCACTGAAATAGGCTACCGGCTTGTCCTCTTGGTTGAGTACTGCACCAATGGCTGTCCCACTAGCATCACAACGAACTGGGAAAAGTTTGTTAAAGTATGGCAATCTCAAAATTGGTCCTTCGGTAATTTTCTTCTTGAGCAACTGAAAGCTCTCCTCTGCCATTTCTGTCCAATGGAAAGGATGATTTGTTTTCTTAATGGTATCTAGCATAGGTGCACAAATCCCACTAAAATTTTTAATAAATTTCCAATAAAAACTCGCCAATCCATGAAAACTCCATACCTCAAACAAAATTTTGGGGGATGGCCAACTAACTATAGTTGCAACCTTTTCAGGGCCCATTTTTAATTCATTCTCAACAATCACAAATCCTAAATAAATTAACTCTTTCTTGAAAGAAGAACATTTCTTCAAATTTATCAACAATTTATTCTACTACAACCTTTCTAATACATACCTCACATGTCGGAAATGTTCCTCCTTCGTCTTGCTGAATATAAGTATATCATCTAGATACACAATCAAAAATTTCCCAATGAATTCCTTGATCATCTCGTTCATTAACCGCATGAATGTACTAGGAGCATTTCTCAATCCAAATGGCATAACCAACCATTCGTACAAGCCTTCATTTGTCTTGAAAGTTGTCTTCCACTCGTCACCTTCTCGAATTCTGATTTTGTGGTAGCCGCTTTTCAAGTCTATCTTTGAAAAGTATGCTACTCCACTCAGACAATCCATCATATCATCCACTCGAGGTAATGGGAATCTGTACCTAATAGTAATCTTATTAATGGCCTGGGAATCCATGCACATTCTCCACTCACCTCCTTTCTTGGGAGCTAAAACGGTCGATACTACACAAGGGCATAAACTCTCCCGAATCAGTGCTTTATCCAACAACTCCTGCTCCTACTTCCATATTTCTTCATTATCCTTTGGACTCATCTAGTAGGCAACCTTGTTTGGCAAACTGGCTCCCAAAATAAAATCAATATGGTGACTGATGCTCCTCTTTGGTGGTAATTTTTCCGGCAGATCATCTACCACAATATCACTAAATTCTTGCAGCATGCTCTATATCTCTTTTGGTAAGTCAGTAAGGTTGGTGTGTATTAATACTACTCTTGGTATCCTCACAACTACATAACCCATCTCACTCTCTTCAATCTGTCGCAGAAACTCCTTTCCTCCTAGCAATAATGCTTTAGTTCCACTTGTTTCTACTGTCTCCTCTCCTTCCTTGGCTTCCTTCATAGATACCAAGGTATGCTTTATCCCATCTTTGACAAATCTATAACAATTTTCCACTCCATCATGGACTACCTTCCTATCGTATTGCCATGGTTTGCCCAGCAGAATATGGCACACATCCATTGGCATTATGTCGCAAGTCACTTTATCCTTGTACTTGCCTATCAAAAATCTACCTTGCATTGTTCATCAACCAACAATTGGTGTCCCTTCTGCAACTACGACACCTTGTATGGAGTTGGGTGTTTTACTTTCTTCAAACCCAGTTTCTCCACCATCTTAGTAGCTACCAAATTATTGGTACTCCCACTGTCAATAATCAATTTACAACATTTTCCGTGTGACTTACATACAGTCTGGAACAATGCTTTCCTTTGTGTCTGATCAGCTACTACCTTGGTTGGTTTTAATAACACCTTGTTCAACACCAAGGCTTCCCCAGTTTCTGGCATATTCTCCACCTCCTGTGGTGGTGCCTCCACTTCATTGGGTCGGGAAATATATGCTCCCCTTTGCCTGGTTTGCTCATTTTCAGGACATTGAAAGGACCTGTGTCCCCACTTGTGACACTGATAGGCATTGCGTCTGCCTCTTCCATTACCTCTTCCTCGCTGGTATGGCCTTCCTCCTCTAGTGTTACCTTCCCTTTCACTTTGTCCTGAATTCTTCAAACTGCTACCCTCTTCATTGCTGCTAGCAGTCTTACCTCTGCCAAAGGTCTATCCTTGACCTCTACCAGAACCTCGTCCTCTCCTGGCATTTTGTTTCCTGGCAATATTTTCTTCTGCCTTCAAAGCACTCTGATAAGCTTCATCTATGGTTGTAGGGGAAATAATTCTAATTTCATCTCAGATCTCCATCCGCAGGCCATTTACAAACCTTGTTGTCTTCTGAGGAGTATCTTCAACATAACCAGCTCTCAGGTTAATTTTATAAAATTCTTCTGTGTATTCCGTCACAGTTATCATTCTCTGTTTCAAGTTTTGTACTTGTCTGTAAAGGGCAATATGATAGTTTTTAGGTAGAAACTTTCTCTTCATTTTTGCAACCATCTTATCCCACTTTCTAATTAAGGGCTTGTTTAGTCTCTTCCTTTCTGCCTGTACACTATCCCACCATAATGCTGCATGTCCCTTCAATTTGGTGACAACAAACCCGACCCACTTATCTTCACTGACTTCTTCATACTCAAAATAGTTATCTAATTCATTTATCCAGTCCAATAGTGCCTTTATGGACAAACTACAATCATAATTAGAGAGCTCTTGTTTTGGCTTGCTGCTAGCCAACAAAACTGACTTTAATAGCTTAATTTCTGGCCCTTCATCATCTGACTCATCTTTCATAACCACGTTTTCCTCTTCACTATCATCTCCACCTTTTGGCTTTCTACGCCTCCCTGCTTTCAATGCTACCAAACGTGCAGTTAGGTTTCTAATTTCTTCTCTTAATCCTTCATCTGTTGCTCTTCTGACGGCTCTTTCTTGACCCCTTCTTCCTATATCCATCTTTATTGAGAGAAAGGAAAAACCCTGGCTCTGATACCAAAATGATGCAACGGAAACAATGGTTTTCTATAAACCCACAAATGGATCAATATGACCCAAAAATCACCCAGTTGAACACCCCTTTTTATTGAATACTATGCTGTTTCCTTTCGGAACCCAAAAGCCTGTGAAAAGGCTTAAAACAATGCTTTTTCCCTTTCGGGACTGAAATACCCTTGAAAATTGCCAAAACAGTGCTTTTCCCCTTTTTAAATTGATTCCATATATTATGCCAAAGATCAAAATCTGGTCGATCGGATGGCCCAGATTGAATCGCAATATCGGTGGTCGATAGTCCCAATGGTCTATGCTATTGGCGCTTCCCTTTGGCAGAGGTCCGGTGTGATATCGCTAATCGCTATCGGTGATTGTAATACGCCCACTTAACGCTTTACTACTTCCACTCCCGAACGCCGATGCGATATGTCGTCAATCGCAAATCACAAAGGTTCAGGTCTAGATCTTAACGTAGACTACTCCCTTGTAGCGATGCGATAATATGTGTCGGACCTAATAAAACTCAACTCTCCCGTACATAATATTTCAAACCCATTATACGGTTCCGCTAAGTGTTTTTGCGCGATTTCTCTGTGTAATTGGGATTTTCGCTTACGGAATTAAACAACACTAAATTTGCCTTTGTCTCTGGGTTTTTGACGATAAAAGATGGGAATGCATTTGTTGATTCTTATGGAAATAGACAATCGTATATTCTCTATCGAAATACAAACAAACATATGTGAAAGCATGCACAATATGATTTATGCGGGTCTGGTAAAGAAATTCACACAGACAACATAAATCATTCACCAATTAAACAGTGTTACAGAGTCTCGGCCTTGAGCCTACTTACAACATTAAAGACCTCCGTTCCCAATGAAATCCACACACAATTCTTGGTTTTCGCTCTCCTCAATCCTATCCTCAATCCTTCCCCCCTCTAACCTTCCTTCTTGATTTCTTTTTAATACATCAGAGGCAGTTCCTCTTGCAATTCAAGGAACTGTTTTCTCAGTTTTGAGACAGTTTTCTCAAACTAATTCCCATCTAATCCTATCTTGTCTAATTCAAAGCTAACAATGGATGATTCAGCCTTCACTTACAATAATACAAAATGAAACTAAATAAAATAGAAATTGAGATGTTTTCCTCTCTATTTGTTAAAATAGAATGGAAAACAAACAACAAACAAGAACCAACTCCCAGTGGCTGCCTCTTCCTTCGGGTGCTCCTGCATCATATATCCACCCTTACATAGAATATAGGTGAGAAAAATTTTCATATTTTATATCTAATGGTTTGGAATCACGGTTTGAAATCTTAAAAAAAATAATTAAAGAAATAATTCATGTATTTTTTTCAAATTCGGTTCATTGGATTTGGTTCAAAACTTGCTTAGATAGACAGGCCAGTTCAAAATCAACATTAATTTTTAAAATTATGGTGCCAAGAGCTCATAATGAGATAAATAAGATAAGATAAGATATATATATATATGAAAAGCTCTCAACAAGTAGAAGCAGATGGTGACCTAAGAAAGAAGATTGAGAGAAAAAAAGAAAAAAAGAAATAAAAAATAAATGAAAATATAAAAAATGTGCTCCACCTCCCAAAGTGACCTTGGGGGTCGGGTACAATAGAAAAAAACTGGCAGAAAGATTTTGTGATTTCTTGTGAGATCATTGGTATGTCCTTTTTTAATAAAAACCATTGAATTCAATGCATTTTGTTTCTGTTTTTTTGTTGGCGGAGTTGTTTTGAAGAAGGCTAGCCTAACTAATTTCTTAGGTGTATTTTAATAGAGGTTATGCAATGAAGTTTTTGTTGACATATTATGGCTTGAAAATATATTACTAGGTGCTAGAACTACATGTTTATGGTGGTTACAGTGAGTTAGGGTCAACAAGTTTTGCATTAGGAAGCTTCTCCTTGATTTGCCAAATTGTTTTAGGTATTTGTATAGAATAGGTGAAAATAATTGTGATTTGTATGTTTTAATATCCTGGCTCTTACATTGTCCATGATGTTTAAGTCACTACATTTTGACATTTATTTTGGAAAAGGTCAAGATTTTGATGAGTATCAAGCATTTATGTTTAAACCATGAGATTTGTGAATATATGATGTTTTAACCTGCTTTTGTCTTTTCGATTTAATGTGGAATATTATTTTCCTTATTTTGAAATATAATTTGATGTTACAAATATGTATTTTTTTCAACAAAATGTGTTTAATGATATTTGATAAAATTCAATGGGAAATTTTGGAATAATGTTGTTTGAATTTCATCATCACAAAACACAAACATGAACGTGGACCAAGTAGAAATATAATATGTCAAATGATACAGAATATGTATGTTTATTTGCAACAAAATGTCTTGGTAATGAAATGATGGGCATATAAAGTCATATGGGTAAATATACCAAACAATTGTATATGATATTATGTTTTGTTTTCTTCGTTGTGGGTCATTTTATGAAATGACTAGCTCGTACATTATTTTAGTTGTTTTATTATATATATGATCTGTAATCTTCTGTGGAACTTTCCAATAAAGTTATCCACAACAATTTTTTTTACATAAATATCTAATGTCTTAGAACTCCAATACTATTATTTCCACTTTTCATGTATAATCCAAAGGTAGTGCTTACTCCATTGTTAACATTCTATAGAAATATAGAAATGGTGAAATAGAGCACATGGATATGTTTAGTATTTACTGCACTTTAGACTTATACAAGGGTCTTAGATAAAAACAAAACTTCAATTGTTTCTAACTTGATCTTGAGTATTTCAAGCTAGAAATCAAATCTATAAACATATGTATTAAACTTGAATTGACACAATAAGAAAAATGAGACATGTCCAGATGAATGATGTAGCTCTATAGATTTTCATGTAGATTCACAAGCTCATATAATCTACTAAAACAAGAGACAAGAATCTACTTCTACTTTCAACCAATGGAAGCCAATATATCGATGCAAATAATATGAACAAGAAGAAGACAAATCAACGGCATATAACACAATAAGTTTTTTTGGGGAAAGCCATTGATCAAAACCCCGCCTATTTGTATTGCATTAATCAAAAATCTGAGTGAAGATACAAAGCTTGTTCTCACTAGAGCAATTCCGCACAAGTATGCTAAACTCTCTGTCTCACAAGCCCGCTCTTATCCAACACTTGGCCAATTTCCACTACCTGCCAAGCCCTTATTTCCTTGTGCAATTCCTAGGTTGAATAGCCCATATTAATGGGAATCCAGTGCTTCCAAAACAACACAATCCAATCTATGTCCTCTTCTTGATTGCATGCATGATCTATACAACTCATTAAATCATACAACTGGTAGTACATTGTCTATGCACTCTAATCTCAATTGGGTCTTTCTTAGAACTGACATGCATGAGTTTCCGATGAGAGAATATTCAGTTAACTGGAGTAGCACCTATGGATGCACCAGTGCATTAACTGTTAATCCTATACTAATTCAACAAATATTTAGAACTAGTTTAATTGCCTATAACTCAGTAAATTGAGTTATCTAATTATGACTCAATCTAAAATCATATTGGACCCCTAAAATTTAGGGAGAACACTTACATGACTTCCAAAAGACTTCCAACTTGCAATTCCTAATCTAATTAAGCCAATTAAACTTAATTAACTATTTACAAGTTGCTATGAGAATAGAATTCTATTTTAATTCTCAGTTTAAATTCAAGGATAAATTTAAACTAGAATTTCTTGTTGCCATTTCTCAACACTCCCTCTAAAAAAGAAAGGGATTTTTTGCTACCTCAATCTTGTCTTTGTGAAGCTTGAATTTACAGCTTGACAATGCCTTTATTAAAATGTCTGCATTTTGCTCCTCCGTGGGAAGGTACTCTAACATCATGATCTGCCTCAATACACAATCCCGTAGATGATGATATCATATATCATTGTGCTTGGACCTATCATGAGAAATTGGATTTTTAGAGAGTTTGATACAACTCTAATTATCGCAGTAAATCACTGTCGTATCCATCTGCTGACCAAACAAACTAACCAGGATCTTCCTCATCCAAATGGCCTCACATGTTGCATGACTTGCAACCATGTACTCTGCCTCTGCCGAACTGAGTGCAACTGATCTATGTTTCCTGCTATACCAAGAAATTGTCGTTGACCCAATACTGAAAATCCCTCCTGATGTGTTTTTTTGGTCGGATGGAATCCCCGCTCAATTTGCATCCGTGAAGCCTTGAAGCTTCACTCCCTTTGTTTGTCTACACCATAATCCGTATTGAGTAGTGCCCCTGAGGTATCTCAATACATGTTTTTCCGCCTTCCGCTACAACTTGGTAGGCCTAACCATCACTTGACTAGGCTGGTTAACTACATAGCATAAATTCGGTCGTGTGTTTACCAAGTACATGAGTGAACCCACAAGTTGCCTATAAACAATAGCTTCCACTACCTCTCCTGAAGTAGCAACCTCCTTCCTCTAGTTACCAGCTAGAGGAGTCTCCATAGGCTTGCAACTCTTCATACGAAACCTCCTGAGTATCTTGTTGGCATACTTTCCTTGAGACACAAACAACTCCCCATCACCCTACCATACTTCCATGCCCAGAAAGTAATGTATGAGCCCCAAGTCCTTCATTTCAAACTCTTTTGCAAGGTCCTCCTTAGAATATTTGATTAGTTGATCATCAACTATTAGTATGAGATCATCAACATAAAGTACAATGATCAAAAATTTAGCTTCCACCACTATGTGGTACAGGTTCACATCCGCTTCACTCTGCATGAAGCCCAACCCGGTGAAGTAGCTATCTATCCTAGTGTACCAAGCACAAGGTGCTTACTTCAGCCCATACAATGCTCTCTTGGTCCAGCACACATGCGACTCACAGTCAAAGGTTTCAAAGCCTTCAGCCTGTTCTATGTACACCTCTTCCTCAATTGTGCCATTAAGGAAGGCTATCTTTACATCCATCTGAGTATATTGCAACCCATCTGCGCTGATAGTGCCAATATATATCTGATCGACGAGTACCTTGCAGCAAGAGAAAAGGTCTCATCATAGTCAATCTTCTCTACCTATGTGGTAAGTGCCAGTATTGCAGCAAGAACACTGTAACTCCTAGGCTGCCAACTTTACTCTTATCAACCCGGTAGTTCGTAACAAACTTGGAAGCCTCGGTGCTGTATGCACAAGTACTAGTTCTCACTGTAGGTTGTCACTTGGTCAGCTAACGTAAGATCACTAGGAGCTCAAGCCAACTTTTATAGATTCCATAAGAAGCTCTATATATGATGAAAGGAAAGAAAGATTACTCTACAGATGCTATTCTAACTGCATAAAGGAGAAAGACTGAAATGTAAAGAGAACCTAGTAAACCCTAATTAACCAACTAATTCTACTTTTGCAGAAAGCATTATGAAAACATTGAAAGTAATGCCATTACCTACTCAAGGAAGTAAGCAACATCTAATCATACTATTTCTGGAAGTAAATAAGAAAAAAAAACATATTTTTGGATTTTTATGTATTTTTATGTGAATTTGACATGCATGTAATTTATTGTGTGTGAGTGTGGCAGTGAACAAGTAAAGGTAAAGGGTGGTTTTGGAGCTTGGAAGGATGGAAAATGGTGTAGATGGGTCCTAGGAGGTCTTAGGTGGCCTTCTGGAGGCTTTTCCCACACTCGGCCTTCAAAAGAAAACATACAGGAAAAACTACAGGAAGACACAAGGGATCTACATGAGGAAAGCAAGGATACTATAGGATGCCTACAGGAGGCTGAAAGCAGTTTTCACTGTTTTGAGGGTGTGAGAGTGGGTGAAAAATGTGGATGGAGGTTGGAATGAGGTGTTAGGGTGCCTATGGTCTACCATGAATCACCAAGAGATAGAAAGATGATTGGTTTGCTCAAGGAGAGAGGAAGAAGTTCTATGAAAAAATGTAGGAAAGTAGGGCAGAGTTGAGGTGAGATTTGGGAGACCTATAGGGCATGGACCAGATGGAGGGTGTGATGGGTGACAAGCTGGCCTACTGCTAGAAGAGATCTGCTGCATAAAAACTGACAGTTAACCAAGAAGATCAAACAAGCAATGAAATGAGTGCATTTAGAAAAACAGAGTTTTGCATCAAAATAGTCTAAACTATGATCTATGGAAGGAAATGTTGAGAAATGCTACAAGAAAGGAAAGAATGAAATAAGACTATTACAAATCAGGGAGTGAACATGATAAGGAAGATTTGAAGCAAAGCAAAACTGGACTATTAACCTACTAAAAAGATGCAAACACTAGAAGTCCTATGAATGAGGAAAATCTGTGTTTTTAGGGCAGCAAGAGAGTCTTTCCCTCAGATCATGGTCCCAGAGGGAGGAAGAGAGGCCAAGGTACTATTGCTAGTCTTTTGAATCTTTTTTTTATCACTTATTAACCTGCTACAAAAATCACGAATGAAAGCAAACTACTAAATCATCAAAAGCAACCTATTCTTAACCATGAAAGAAATACATCTAACAACAAACTAATCTACAACTAGAGCAAAGCATACAAATACAAGTAAAGATGAGCCTAGCTACTTGGATTGGGCCCTAACCCAAGAGCTTTAGCCCTCTAAGGTAACTCAATGGTAGCTCAAAAAGGATTCCATCTTTATTTTCAAAACAATAGCAAGATGACATGAAACTGTCACAAAAATAATAAGCTCGAAATTTGAGCAGAGTTTACATAAGCAAAAATCCGACCCTAGTGAGGCCCTAGGCCTCTCCACTTATACAAATGAAGCTACCAACAACTTCCTTAAAATCAGGGATGCTTGGCTCCCAAAACTCGAGATAATCATCAGTCATCCTCCACTTGCTCGACTGCCTTCTAGTGCATGATTCGGTTGCTTGTACTCTGAGCTGATTGAACAGGAATTCGAAGTGAGGAGTAATAAATGAGGGGGATTCCCTCCTATAAGTCCTCTCCTCTGTTCACTTCGAGTTATTGTTGCCATTTGTCCAATGAATCCTTGACTTTGACCTCGAAATCCATCAATAATCTGCATTAGCTACATGTTAGACCACATGGCACAATAACTAACTCAACTCACTCTATAAGCATGAATATAATCAGAAAATCATACAATAAGATAAGAGACTGGTTGCTTTGACTAGGTTAGGAGGTAAAATGAACCCATATAATTACCCATTTATGAGGCTCATCATCACCCCCCTACTGAAGGTGTTGCTCATCCTCTGACAAGCCTAGTCAATCTCCTCATCTTTTATGGCCCTGGTGGCCTCCCTAGCATCCCAGGCTTCTGATGTGGTCTGCTCTTCCTTGCCATAGAATCCCGCCTTCCTATCTATGTCCTTCCACTACTCCTCCTCTTCTTCTTCTCTTCTGCCTTCCAGCATGCCTAACAGCAGTGGGGGACTCAGTTTGAGGCCAATCCAGTTGACCTTCAGCCTCTGCATGGAGCGCTTGTACCTTGGCACTCTTTTCAATGCCTCCTTTAGCCTCATGGGGGAATAATATTCCCTAATCTATAAACTGTGTGGTAAGGTGTTCCATCTCCTCATGCATGCATGCACACAGTCATCCCCAAGTAGCCTTTGCATATCCTCAAAGTGTGCAATGGCTTGTACCTGATTGGAGAGATATCTAGGGGCAATCTGAGGGTCATTGGCAAGTACGTTGTGTGTGCTGATGAGTGCAATAGGATCTGATGGCTCAGCTCTTATCATTAATGGCTCATTCTGCTCCTTTATCATAAATCTTTTTATTTCTGCTGCCCTCAATTCTTCATGGTTCATCCATCAAACCATGGCCATTAATTTGAGGTCCCCTAGCTTGGCATTGGGATCCCACACATTCATGTTTGTGAGGGCCATGTTGTGTAAGTAGAATTCTACCATCTTTTCTTTATCCTCTGAGGTGCTTTGGTCACACAAATCCATGAACTGCCTGTAGTCTTGGAAAGGAATTGTGTCTCTTTCGAAAGTCTTTATTTGGAATTGTAACCATTGGTCCTTTAGATAGAGGCCATAGGATTTGGCTGGTGTTCTGCATTGCAATGCCTCCATGGATAAGCTGGCCATGCATGCCAGCTGGGTCTCTTTCTCTTGCAGCTGCCTCCTTAGCAATTCATTTTCAGTTTCAAGGTGGCTTCTTGTAATTGCTTCCCTGTCTCTGACAGCACTCAACTCTCTGCCCATTTCCTTGAGTTTGTTTTCCATATGGCCAACATCCTCAACTCCTTTGGATTTGGTTATTTGCATCCACCTATGTGTTCTCACTCTTTCTTTCTCCAATTCAAAAAATAGTGGAATTGCAAACTTTTGTGGGATTATCCTTCCCCCCCTCAAGTAGATTGTAATAGGAGGCAAGACTAGGATGGGGATTAGGTTCTTGTATCTCTTGTGTTTCCTCCTTCACCTGTGGCTGTCCTTCTATCCTTTTCTCAAGTTTTTGGGTCTCTTGTAGTTTTGACAGTGTCTCTTGTAGAACTGTTTGAGCCTCCTGTAGGACTATTTTTGGGTCCTGTAGTACTGCTTTTTCCTTCCATGTGGAAGATCTAGGAGTCCCCCTTTCATATGTTATAGGTGTCTTGGAAGGACATTCTTTCCCCTTGGCAGAGGGTGAATCTTCAATGGTAATTGGCACTTTTGAAGAGGGTTGAGGTTTGACTGTTTTAATTCTTGTGCTCTTCCTAGCCCTAAAATACACAGAGGTCTGTCTTTTCCTCTTTTGCTTTATATTGATTGGTGTACTGAGGGCAATGAGGGCAGCTGCTGCCTCTCTTTCCAAAGTCTTAGGGGACTCTTCTCCTTGTTCTTCCTTCTTTGCCTCCTTTTCTCCTTCTTTTGTCTCTTTTTCTGTCTTTTCCTGCTTTGTTTCTTCAGCTCTCTCCTCCTCTATTTTAGTTCCTTCCTCCTCCTTTACTTGTTTTGTTATGTCACCCCTGGCTCCACCTTCTCCCTCTTGATGTTCTTCCTCTTCACTACCAGTAGGGCTGATATAATAGGTTAAGGCCTTTATGTCATCCTCAGCTCTCATGTTTCCGAAAGCGTCCCATGCTATAGGGAGTGTAAAGGCATGGAGGGCTTCCTCTACTAAGATTTTGATTAAGCCATGGTGAGCTAGCTGCTCTGAATTTCTTGCTTGTACCTTAGTGCTGGAGTCAATGAGGGACTATAGGAGGAAGTAAGGGATATTGAGCTTCTGAGGTGTTGGAGTGTCCATTCCATACCTTAATTCTTGGAGGATTCTAAAGTGATAACCATAAACGATGCTATACCTCCCCTCACAGGAAATGTATTTGATTATTTGATAGCTAACCTCATCCTAGGGATATGGTATGCTAGCCCTTCTAATGCCATTTTTATCTTCAATAGGGGTTTCATTATTTTGGAAAAAGTTCTTCTTGGCAGCTTGACCAATTATTTTCTCATATTTACTCCAAGGCAACCCAAGAGGAAGGGTAGTGACCCTACTGATAAATTCAGGAATTATCTCCATGGAAAGACCTCTAATGGTGACAGTGGCATGAGTTATTGTGTGAGGGACCAGAGAGAGAGCAAACTCTTGGGAAATTTCCTCATCAAACCCTTGAATTTTCCCAAAGAAATTCATCCAGTTTGCCCTTGTGAAGATGTCCACCACTTGAGGATGTGCATGGAGCCTAGTGGAGTTAGTGGGCTCCTTTCTCATAAACCCTCCTGTCATATTGTCTATACTCTTTTGGAAAACCAAATATGGAGGTGGAGACAAAGAATTTTGAGAAAAGCAAAGAAACAGAGGAGACTGTGTTTTTTTTTTAAATAAGCAAATTTTTTATTTTTTGTTTGCAATATTGGAAAACAGTTTTTTTTTCTGTGTTTTTCTTGGACAAGGAAAAAAAGTGATGCTTGGGTGTGATGCAGGCTTGGAAATGATGGAAAGAAGGTTTGAAGATTGTAGGAGGGATTATAGATTCTTCATGAAGCTTCTTTGTCCCTCAAACTACCTTCTGTAGCCACTTCTGGCTCTCTGTAATTCCTATAGGGGCCTCCTCTAGAAAACACAGAGTCTCTTATAGAAAACACAGCTTTTGAAAAAGAGGTACATTGGGGTGAAAGAAATGCCAGAAATGATGGAGGCAGGTGTGGAGAAGATGAGATGGGCGCTGATATGAATGTCTGGGTCCCCTTGGCACCTTCTTTTGCTCCTGTAGTCCTCCTGCAAACTTGCAATGCAACAAAAAATTCATTTTCTTTCTCCTTTTTCTTTTTCTCTTTTTTTTTTTTGAAAACAACTAGGGTGCCTCAGAGAGGTTTTCACCCTCATTGCCTGCCCTAGGCACCTCCAAGGGAGGTTTCCACCCAAGGATCTTATTCTTTTTCCCTTCTTTTTTGGGACATCACTGGGCTGCCTCAGAAGAGGTTTTCAACCTAATTATGGGACTCAAGCACCTCATGGAGGTTTTCACTTGAGTCCTTATTATTTTTTAATTTTTTCTTTCCCTTCAATGAGTGGGTGAAATGGAGGCTAAGACATGCTCCACTACCATCACTGTCTTATTCAAATCTTCAATAAACTCTCGCTTGGAGAGGGGTTTCTTGTAGACTTTCAACTGATGTCCATTGACAAGCATGGGGATGGCTTCATTATCAATGGTTTTGATTAGAACTGAACCATTGTCATTGCATTTCTCCACAGTGTAGGGTCCCAGCCATCTTGTTCTCAAATTGCCTTTGAAATCTTTGTATCTTGAATCATAGAGTAGTGCCCAATATCCCTCTTGGAATTGCTTCTCCTTGTTATTTTTGTCATGCCATATCTTTCTCTGAAGCTGAACTACCTCTATATGGAGAAGGGCCTGCAATCTGTGTTCATCCAATCCATTGAGCTGAAGTAATCTTTCCTTATGTGCATGGCTGAGGTCTAGGTCCAGTTGAGCTGTCATCCTTAGGGTATTGAATTCAAACTCTATTGACAACAAAGCCTTCTTCCCATAGACTAGTTCATAGGGTGTGAACCCGGCGGTGGTCTTCCATGTTGTGTTGTAGGCCCCCGTGGCCTCAACTAATCTGTCAACCCATTCTTTTCTACTACTGCTCACTACCTTGGTTAGGATCCCTTCCAAAGCTCTGTTAGTGACCTCCACTTGCCCATTGGCTTATGGATGGTAAGGGGTGGAAGTCCTATGCTTGATCTTATGATGTGTGAGCAGGTCTTCAATCAAGCTGGAAGTGAATTGACTGCCTTGGTCTATGACCAACTCTCTCAGATACCCAAACTTGTAGAATATGTTTTCCCTCAAAAAATCAGCTACTTTTTCTTCAGTCACTGCTTTGATTGCTTTTGTCTCAGCCCACTTTTTTAGATAGTCAGTGCACACAATGATGTATTGTTTCTGCTTTGAAGGAGGGCTGGTAGGCCCCACAAAGTACATGCCCCACTTCTCAAATGGCTCAAAGGTCACTTGAGGTTGCATGGGAATCTCATCCTTTGGAGTAGGTTTCCCCATCCTCTAACACCGATCACACTGGCTCATGTATCTCCTCACATCCTGATGAAGAGTGGGCCAGTAGTAGCCCGCTTGCAATTTCTTGAAGGCGGTTCTCTTTGCTGCAAAATAACCACCACAAGGCCTGTCATGACAGGTTAGGAGGATGTCAAATACTTACTCCTCCCTGACACATCTTCTCAAGATCTGATCTGGGCCAAGTTTGAAAAGATTTCCCCCAATCAAGGTGAAAGGGGCGCTCTTCCTGACTATCTTTCTTTTCTCCTTTGAGGACAGGTGTGGTGGGAACTATGTTGAAACCAAGTAGTTTGCTATATCAGCAAACCAGGGAGAGAGTATTGATATAGCAAAGAGGTGTTCATCTAGCATTTGGTCATCCACCATTCCTTCTTCACATGTAGGCAAATTCACTCTAGACAAAAAGTCAACAACAACATTTTCTTTACCAGGCTTATCAATAATTGTCAAATCAAACTACTGCAGTAAAATAAACCATCTAATAATGCCAACATTTACATTTGGTTTGTTCATTAAATATCTAATTGCAGAATGATCAGTGTGCACAAAGGTTTGATAGCCTGTGATAAAATGTTTGAATTTGTTTAAGGAATGCATGACAGCTAGGAGTTCCTTCTTGGTCACTGTATAGTTTAACTCTGCCTTTGACAAATTTTTGCTTATAAAGTATATGGCATAAGGTAAATTTTCATCAACTTGTCCTAAGGCTACTCCTATCGCTTTGTTCGAAGCATCTGTGTGAATGTGAAATGGTAGGGCCCAGTTTTGGCCTCTCAGAATTGAGGCAATCATGAGCTTGCTCTTCAAGGTATCTAGGGCTTCTTGAATTTTTTCTAACCATATGAACTCAACATCTTTACCTAGGATGGTAAACAAAGGAGAGGTTATCTTGCTGAAGTCTTTAATAAATCTTCTGTAATATCCAGCTAATCCTAGGAAACTTCTAACATCTCTCCTCTTTTTAGGAGGTGGGACCCTTTGGATGATGGCCATTTTGTTGGGGTCCACCTGCAGTCATTACTGAGATATTACATGACCTAGCACAGTCCCTTCAATCATCAAGAATTCACATTTTTCCAAACTGAGGGACAGGTTCATCTCAATACACTTATCCAAAACTTTTCATAGGTTAGATAAAGCTTCCTGAAAGTCAGAGCCATAAGGAGTAAAATCATCCATGTATATTTCTACTGCATCATGAACCAGTTCAGGAAATAAACTCAATACCGCTCTTTGGAAAGTGGTTGGAGCTTTGCACAAACCAAAAGAAGGACCCAGTATGCAAAGGTATCCCAAGGACAAGTGAAAGTGGTCTTATCTTGGTCTTCCGGGTTGATTTGAATCTGATTGTACCCGCTAAACCCATCTAGAAAAGAGAAAAACTTTTTCCCCGCCTGTCATGCGGAAAGAGTTAATCTTGCGGACAAAACCAACCTCCCTAGAAGCCTAAGACTTTCTAGTGACAAACAAGACAATTAAGAGCAATCCTTCTCTAAACATGCATTTACCATAAAAGAAATCAAGTGTTTAGATCCTACCTGTAGTCCAACGCTGTTGTAGTAGTCTAGCCTTGTCAATCCAGATGAGCTCCTCCTTCACTTCGAAACCTGCATACACTAACAATCAAACGATTACATAACACCTGAATATCCCATAAAACAAAACATATTCAACATATAGACCAAGGAGTATTGAAACAACTCATTAACAACAAATCATTGAGAAGAATGGACTTATTTGTATTAAGGAAACAAAAAAAACCATTACAACCTGAGCCTTGGTGTTGTGCAAGTTCCTCCCAGGGTCCAGCAAGAGTTTTCCTCTACTTTGACAAGCTAACCCACTTCCAAATGAAACAAGAAAGGATGGAATCTCTCCTCACAAGCTTCTACAAGGAAGTCCTAATTCCAGCAGCATCTACCCTTTGGAATGTTCAGCTTTCAACCTCTCCTCCTCTGGCCCAATGCCTGTATTTATAGTGTTCTAGAGGAAGTTATTTAGGTCCAACATCAATGGGATAACCCCTCTTTTGGATGGGGTAGCTCCTCTCTTGATGGGATAAGTTCCTCTTTCATAGGGATGCATGAACCATCTGGAGGCGCTCAATACACGTCAAACAATCTTCTAGAATGCTCTAGAAATGACCACAAGTAACTTTTTAAAGATGAAACTCGGGCCTTTTGACCTTTACAGGAGTACGCACCCATCCCTTGACTTACAGAGCGTACAAGTACGCATGTACAATGAGCTTGGGATGCGTACACGCAGGCAAGGTAGAGAGAACCTGCGTACCCAGAGATAAACATGATTTTTAATGACTTTGTCTCTTTCTTGAAGTTTGACATGGAGAGCAGAGGTATAAGGCTTGACAAGGAGGATAGTATGACTGTTGATGGAGCCATACTAACTACAGATAGTCATGGTGACAAATTTCAGTGTAACACCGCCAGACCGTCTAACACTTGATCTATGAAAGGTAAAGGAAAGTGGTCCTTTGTAGTGGCTTTGTTCAATTCCTGATAGTCTCATAGATTCTCCACTTACCATTTTTCTTTGGCACTAGCACCAAAGGAGAGACCCATTCATTGTCAGAAATGGGATAGATGAAACCTACATCAAGCAATTTCTGCAATTCTTCCTTAACAATATTTTTAAGTGCTGGGTTCATCCTCCTTTGAGGTTGTCTGACTAGTTTGCAATCTTCCTTGATGTATATATGATGAGTACATATTGAAGGGTGCACCCCCTTCATATCCTTATAACTCCAGGTGAAGGCATCTAGATGTTTTCTTAGTAAGCTACATAGCTCCTTCTCCTAAGTAGGAGATAGGGATGGATTGATTTTCAATGTTCTTTCTAGGCCGAACTCTATATTTTTGACACGGAGAGAAGTAGGGTCAACCACACAGAGATCAGTTGATGGGTTTTTTTGGGTTTTTCTTACTATGTCCTCTAATGGCGATACACTAAGAGGTGGATTCCGAATCAAATTTTCAATCATATCATCCTCATCTTGCATTTTTCCTCCCTTGGCGATTTCTAATGCACAAAGCGGTGCATAATAAACTTCATCCTCATCCTCCTCCTCCAACCAGAGAGGTAGATCATGTTCTAGCAAGGGTTGTGCAGGAGGATATAGGGTCAACTACTTGGACATATGCCCATTCTTGATGGTCATGTTCCCATCTCAACAGCTGATGTAGGCATCCTCTGTAGCCAACCAGGGTCTTCCCAGAATGAGAGGATATCCAATGAGCTTTTCCTTTGGCTAGAGAACTAAGAAATCAACAAGGTACTCCCAAGAATCAATGGAGATCATCACATCTTCCACAATCCCCTCAGGGGTCACAATGGAGTGGTCTGCTAGTTGCAGCACTGTCGTGGTCTTCCTCAAGGAGCCCTGTAGGTTAAGTTTGAGCATTGTATCCTTTGTCATCACATTAATGGTAGCTCCCAGATTAATCAAGGTATGTGAGATCATTATGCCATTGATGTGGACAGCAACTACTAGGCTTCTAGGGTCCAGATATTTCGGACAGATTACCTGCTCCAACATCAGGTCGGACAGTTGTCCTATGACATTGATGGTTGGGGCATCTCTCTTGCGGCTTCCTGGATGCCTAAAGCACTTCTCTTTGATAAACCTATTGTAGATAGGCACATCTTTTATGGCTTGGAGAAGTGGTATCTTTACACATAAATGTTTCAATTCTCCTAGGAGTTCAGTCTCTTCTGGGGTAGGCTGGACTATCACAGATAGTCTCTCAGGAAAGGGTGGATTTGCTTTAGGTTCGCTTTCCTCTTTATCTTCCTCAACCTCCTTGGGTGGAGGCTGGCTATCTGGGAGGACCTTCTCAGATCTCAAGTTAACTTCTTGAATCTCCACCGCATAAGTTGGGCATGATGGTTCCCCACTATACACTTGCTGAGCCTGCCTGTTGTTCAGGTTCAGATTTGGCTGGGCAGGCATTTGGGGTTGCCTTGGTGGATCAAAGGGTAACGGTCATGGTTGGGAAGGTGGTGGAGGCAGAAGAGTGGGAGGAGAGTTGTATTGGGGTCTCCACCCCTGATGAGATGCAGTCCACTGAGGTTGTGGCTGAGCATAGGGTTGAAATGAATGAGCGGCTGGTTGGGCATGATATTGAGATGTGAAGGACCAAGGAGGAGGTGTGGACTAGAAAGGATGAGTAGGGGGGGCCCAAGAAGGTATGGATGTGACTTGATTGGGGTTGTAGTATGCCTGAGATGTCCCTTGCATCCCCTACTGGTATGGTCTAGGTCCATGCGGCCTTCTTTGGTTTATGTAATAGATCTGTTCCGTGGCTCCTTCGACCCCTTAGTATACAGCTTTAAGACCGGGAAAGGAAGGGCACTTATCTGTAGAATGATTCTCTTCACAGACTGAACAAACCTTTATAGAGTTCAATGGGCAGTCATTCCTAGGATACCTCCTAGTGCATCTAGGGAAAAATATGACCAAAGCCCTCTCCGCTTCCTCTTGTTTTCTTTTGATATGTA
The DNA here is from genome assembly GCA_000404065.3 of Pinus taeda. NCBI lineage: Eukaryota > Viridiplantae > Streptophyta > Pinopsida > Pinales > Pinaceae > Pinus > Pinus taeda. The sequence goes on from APFE031069560.1 coordinate 590,914, forward strand.
AAGTATCCATTTGCATGGCAACAGTCTGTAGTATCTCACTCTTAAACTCTTCCAACATGCTTCCAATTTCACCTTTAATGGATGAGTTGGAAGAAGAGGCACTAGCTATGGGTTGACTCCCCCTACCTTTCTTTCTGGCTGCTCTAGAATGGTTTCTAAAAATGATCTTTATGTCCTCATAGGATAGTTGGTAGATGTCTCCCCCGACCAGTAGATGGAGGGTGTCTAAAAGGTCTTCTTGAATCCCCCTGAGCAGGACCAAATTCAAAGACTCAGGGTCAAGTGTACACCCAACCTTTTTGTAATTGAGTTGGAACCTCTCTTCGTAGTCTTCTAGGGACTCATCACTTCCCATGGTCATTCAGAAGATTTCTTCTTTAGCATATTTTGACCTACAATAGTCTCGATACTTGTTGTTAAAGGCTCGCTACATATGAGTCCAAGTTGTGATGTTATTGCCAAGTAACCCCATGAACCAACACAATGTTGCGTCCTTGAGAGTAGAAGGTAACAGTTTCAACTTTTGCTCGTCTTTGGCATAGTCATAAGTTCAATAGATGATGGCAAACTCAAACAAGAAGGTGTCAAGATCTTCTGTATTCAGGACATGGAAGTGAGGTAGGGCTGAAGGACTTATATTTTTCATTTTGGTGTTTCCATTGGTCTCCCGAATGGGAAAGGTACCCTCTATTCTTTCTCCATTTCCCCTAGCATTTCTGTTTTCAGCCATTGGCTCCAGAAAAATGTTTTCTTCTTCTTCTTCCCCTATATGTTCTTCAAATATGTCTGGTTGTTCACCTAAGGGTTCTTCTTGATTGCAGCCACTGAGGAAGAGAGAAGGTTGGCTGTGTGAAGTAGTGGGGGTGTTGGGAATTTTTTTTCCTGAGTTATCTCTATTCCTACGAGGCATGAAAGGAAATATTTTTGGTTGGATTTTTTCTTTTCCCCACACTGATAGTACCTAAAAAAAATGAAATTGTGATTTGAACAAAACAAATTGCAAGTAGCTCAAATGAACTTGCTGAAATGAAATTTTCAGAATTGAAAAGGAAAGCAAGGAAATGCAGAACGGAAAGAAAGAAAATGACTAGTCTACTTTTGCTGAAATGAAATTTGCAGAATTGGTAAGGAAAGAAAGGAAATGTAGAACTTGAAAGAAAGGAAATGACTAGTTCTACTTCTGCGGAAATAAACTATTAGCAGAATGTTGCAGGAAAAAAAATAGAAGAAAGCAGTAATCACAGAATACTCTGACGCTTCCCCGGTAATGGCGCTAAAAAAAGTGGTAAGCGCCAGTATTGCAGCAAGAATGCTGCGACTCCTGGGCTGCCAACTTTACTCTTATCAACCCAGTAGGTCATAACAAACTTGGAAGCATCAGCGTTGTGTGCACAAGTACTAGTTCTCACTGCAGGTTGTCACTTGGTCAGCCAGAGCAAAATCACTAAGAGCTCAAGCCAACTTCTATGGATTCCAGAAGAAGCTCTATATGTGATGAAACAAAAGAAAGATTACTCTACAGATGTTATTCTAACTATAGAAAGGAGAAAGATTTAAATGTAAAGCAAACCTAGTAAACCCTAATTAACCAACTAATTCTACTTTTGCAGAAAGCACTATGAAAACCATGAAAGGAATGCCATTACCTACTCAAGAAAGCAAACAACATTTAACCATGCTATTTTTGGAACTAAATAAGCAAAAAAAAACATATTTTTAGATTTTTATGTATTTTTATGTGAATTTGACATGCATGTAATTTATTGTGTGTGAGTGTGGCAGTGAACAGGTGGAGGTAAAGGGTGGTTTTGGAGCTTGGAAGAATGGAAGATGGTGTGGATGGGTCCTAGAATGTCTTAGGTTGCCTTCTAGAGTCTTTTCCAACACTTGGCCTTCAAAAGAAAATATACAAGAAAAACTACAGGAGGACACAGGGGATCTACAAGAGGAAAACAAGGAAACTATAGGAGGCCTATAGGAGGAGGCCGAGAGCAGTTTTCACCCTTTTGAGGGTGCAAGAGTGGGTGAAAAAGATGGATGGAGGTTGGAATGAGGTGTTAAGGTTCCTATAGTCTACCATGAATCACCAGGAGAGAGAAAGATGATTGGGTTTGCTCAAGGAGAGAGGAAGAAGTTCTATGGAAAAATGTAGGAAACTAGGGCAGAGTTGAGGTGAGATTTGGGAGACCTATAGGGAATGGAATAGATGGAGGGTGTGATGGCTAATAAGTTTTCCTACTGCTGGAAGAATTCTGCTGCATAGAAATTGACAGTCAACCAACAAGATCAAGCAAGCAATGAAATGAGTGCATTTAGAAAAACAGAGTTTTGCATCAAAATAGTCTAAAATATGATCTATGGAAGGAAATGCTGAGAAATGTTGCAAGAAAGGAAAGCATGAAAGAATACTATTGCAAATCAGGAAGTGAACATGATAAGGAAGAGATGAAGCAAAGAAAAACTGGACTATTAACCTACTAAAAAGCTGCAAACACTAGAAGTCTTATGAATGAGGAAAATCTATGTTTTTGGGGCAACAAGAGAGTCTTTGCCTCAAATCATGGTCCCAGAGGGAGGAAGAGAGGCCAGGGCACTATTGCTAGCCTTTTGAATCTTTTATGATCACTGCTTAACCTGCTATGGAAAGCATGAATGAAAGCAAATATTACTAAATCATCAAAAGCAACCTATTCTTAACCATGAAATAAATACATCTAACAAAAAACTGATCTACAACTGAAGCAAAGCATACAAATACAAGTAAAGAGGAGCTTGGCTACTTGGATTGAGCCCTAACCCAAGAGCTTCAACCCTCTGAGGTAACTAAGTGCTAGCTCAAAAAGGATTCCATCTTTATTTTCAAAACAATAGCAAGATTACATGAAATTGTCACAAAAATAATAAGCTTGAAATTTGCGCAGAGTTTACATAAGAAAAAATACGACCCTAGTGAGGACATAGGCATCTCCACTTATACAAATGAAGCTACCAATAGCTTCCTTAAAATCACAGGGGCTTGGCTCCCAAAACTCGAGATAATCATCAGTCATCCTCCACTTGCTCGACTACCTTCTAGTGCATGATTCAGCTGCTTGTGCTACGAGTTAAATCAAGGGAAATTCGAAGTGAGGAGTAATAAATGAGGGGGATTCCCTCCTATAAGTCCTCTCATCTATCCACTTCGAGTTAGTGTTGTCATTTGTCTGCTGGATCCTTGACTTTGATCTCGAAATCCATCAATAATTTGCATTAAATACATGTTAGACCACATGGCACAATAAATAACTCAACTCGCTCTATAAGCATGAATATAATCAGAAAATCATACAATAAGCGAAGAGAATGGTTGCTTGGACTAGGTTAGGAGGTAAAATGATCCCATATAATTACCCATTTATGAGGCTCATCACTGTGAAAAGCCACGGGCCACAAATATAGCCTTATGCTTCTCCACACTACCATTTGCAACTTGATTTACCTTGTAAATCTAATGGAAGCTCACCACAGAATTATCCTTTGGTCTTGGGACCACATCCCAAACACTGTTACGAACTATGGAGTCATACTCCTCCACCATGGCATTAACCCATATCGGTTGCTGCACTGCTTCTTCAAAGGAAGATGGCTCTGTCACAACAAATCTGCTCATAAGAGAGCCATGTACCCAATGTACTTGTTAGGTGACCTCCTCTATCTGCGCTCTGATGTGGGTGCTCCCAAATTCTCTCTAGCATCAGACAACAATCTATCTGCCTCTCTGGTGTGCTTTCTCCCATCTATGGAACTGAGTGGATGTCTCCACTCCCAGATCCTCTGCATGTGGCTACTCCACATTAATCTAAGGCTCCTCCTCCTTAGGAGTTAAAATATCCTCAAGCGCATGTAGTTGAAGATCCCTCTCAAGGGAATATCACATGGCCTTCTCCTCATCAAATTTGATATCTCTGCGGACCACTGTCATCCTGTTGGTCGACAAGTACACCCTGATAGTTGTGGGGTGTATCAGTGTACCCCACAAATATCCCCAACTCTATTGTTGGATCCAAATTTTTTCGTGCATCTTTCCTCTCAATATATTGATGACCCAAACATCCTAAAGTGACCAACATCTGGCCTCTTATCAAAAGAAGCCTCCTCTGGTGTCTTTATCCCAAGTATTTGATGTGGGCTATGGTTTTGAACATAAACCACCAAGTTTCATGCCTCAACCCGCAAGTGTAGTGGGAGACCTTGATCATGTAACATCACCCTTGCTGACCCTACTATGCTTATGTTCTTCCTCTCAGCCACCCCATTCTGTTGAGGGTTATAGGGTTCCGTCAACTCCCGTTTAATCCCTTCCAATGCACAAAAGTTCTTAAACTTGTTTGAGACATACTCACCACCATTATCTCTCTGTAGAGGTTTAACCTTCTTGCTCGACTCTTTCTACAGTAATGCTTTAAACTCGTGACAAAAATTTGTGAAGGTTTGATCCTTTTTCTGCATGAAAAATATCCAACATTTTTGAGAAAAGTCATCAACAAATATAGCATAATACTTGTGTTTGGAAGTGGATGCTGTCAAGAATGGTCCACACACATCTGAATGGACTTGCTCTAGAATAATCTCTAATCGACTGTCTCTGTCATGAAAGGAAGACTTAGTGTATTTACCTAAAGTACACCCCTTGCATGTATCAACTTGCTCTAGTGTAACTTTGGGCAAACCAGTGGAGATTTGTTGCATGATCTTCAAAGCCCCATGATGCAAGTGACCTAATTGCCTATGCCACAGCTTGCCAACGTCTCAGCTCTACACTATCTCTGCTTTCGTTCTCAAAGCAGCACAACCCTCTACCTCCAGCTTATAGATATTCTTCACTCGAATCCCTATCTTCTTTACTTGACCCATGGCTGTGTCGAACAAATGCCTTTCCTTTTAAGAAGATCACATCATATGCTCTATCCTCAAGCATGGAAATGGATACCAAGTTCTTCTTCAGCCCTGGGACATATATAACATTTTTCAAGGTAAGTGGAGCCCCATGCTTCCTCTGAAAAGTAACCATGCCCAATCCAGTAGCACTATACCTCCTGTCACCACCCATCTCGATATGCATTTGGAGATCTTTCTCCTCCAGGTCACTGAATAACTCCTTGTTGATAGTCATGCAGAATTAAGATCCACTGTCTAAGTACCATACACTTCCCATCATTGATGACACCATGCATGTAATGAGGGAAAAGTCCAATTCGAATTGAGAGGGCAAAGCCTCAATCGTCGCTCCTCCTAATGACTTCTTGAGCAGACAATTTGTAGTAAAGTGTCCCCGCTCATGACAATGAAAGAATTTCACTTTCATCATGTCTTTCTTCTTGCCTCCATGACAAGAATCTAATTTAGAATTGGAAGCTTTCCCTTTCCCCTTCTTCGCGTTAATTGCTAAGGCACAATTCTCTTCATCATCAGTCTTTGATGAAGAGTCATCCTTGGTGTTCCTCCTTATCTCCTCCTGCACCAAATCTGACCACAATCGTTCCCAACTTGGCAGCTTCTCCCGACCATTAACAATTTCCTAATAACTATGCCAACTCTTTGGGAGTCCCAGAAGAGAAAGACTCACCATATCATCCTCAGCAACTGTGATTCTGACACTTTGAAGTTCATCACGACATTGAGTGAATTTGGTCAAGCATTTTGGAATAGTCCCACCTTTCTCCATTTTGATTTTTCTTAGTTTGTCCTTCAATGCCAATTTCCTTTCGTCACTGTTGTTCTGATAAAATTCCATTAGTTCTTTCCAAATAGCATATTGAGTTTCCTTGCCATGGATACTCAAGAAAATGTGGTCTCAAAATCCCTCAAGAATTATCCATCTCACCTCCACCACACACTTCTTCCATTCGGCTAGGTTCTATGCATCCGATGTCGTTGGTTTAAGAATGTGTTGATCAATAAATTCCTTGAGGCCATTATCCTCTAGCACTACCTCCACCTTGTCCTTCTAGGCTATATAATTCGAGTTTCCATCCAATGCATACTCACGCCTCAAACCATAGAAAGCCATCGCCAATCCTGAAGTATGAATTTGCAAATTTGAGTTTCACCTGTAACACCAAACTCAAATCTCCTCTAGTATATCGAATTCAACTCCGATACCATGTGGATTTTCCTATAGATTCACAAGCTCATGTAATCTACTAAAAAAAGAGACAAGAATCTACTTCTACTTTCAACTAACATAAGCCAATAGATCAATGAAAACAATATGAACAAGAAGAAGACAAATCAGTGGCACATAACATAATAAGTTTTTCTAAGGAAATCCATTGCTAAAAACCCTACCTATATGTATTTCATTAATTAGAAATATGAGTGAAGATACAAATCTTGTTCTCACTAGAACAATTCTGCACAATATGCTCAACTCTCTGCCTCACAAGCTCGCTCTTAGCCAACACTTAGCCAATTTCCACTGCCGGCCAAGCTCCTATTTCCTTGCACAATTCCTAGGTTGAATAGCCCATATTGACGGGAATCCAATGCTTCAAAAACTACATAATCCAATCTAGATCCTCTTCCTAATTGCATGCATGATCTATACAACTCAGTAAATCATACAAATGATAGTACACTGTCCCTACCCTCTAGTCTCAACTGGTTCTTTCTCAGAACTGACATGCATGAGTTTCCGATGAGAGAATCTTCAGTTAACTGGAGTAGCACCTGTGGATGTACCAGTTCATTAGCTCACTTGTAATCCTATACTAGTTCAACAAACAATTAGAACTAGTTTAACTATCTATAACTTAGTAAATTGAGTTATCTAATTACAACTCATTCTAAACTCATACTAGACCCCTAAAATTTTGGGAGAACACTTCCAACTCGAAATTCCTAAGACTAGCCTAGATCCATCTTAAATCTAGATCTATCAAGCGCTGAGAGGGATCAAATATCTCGAGGTGCAAACCTTTCCTCAAGTTTTGCACTCAAAAAAGAGATTTTCACCTTGAGAGATTTGATCCCTTTCGACAGTTGATAGATCTAGAGTTAAGATGGATCTTTTATCTACCATACATCTTTTTTAGTGTTAGTAAACCTCTTTATATTTTAAATTTATATTGTGTTTATATATACTTATAATTAGATTGATTTTTAAATAGGGCTAACAGTAGATTAGAAATGTTAAATGTTAATCATTACTTTTACATTTACATTTACGTTACATTTTTATGTGAGATCTACCGCCATACCGGGTTGCTTACATTTACGTTTACATGTTTACATTTTTATGTGAGATCTACCCATACTGGGTTGTTTACATTTACATTTACATTTACATTTATGTTTGTATGTGAGATCTACCCCCATACTGGGTTGTAGAGCGCCTCTCGGCACAATAATTAAGCCAATTAAACTTAATTAACTATTTACAAGTTGCTATGAGAATTAAATTCTATTTTAATTCTCAGTTTAAATTCAAGGACAAATTTAAACTGGAATTTCTTGTTTCCATTTCTCAACAAGCTCACCTGTTTATTTTTTGAATTTTTTAGGTAATTACGATCAATATTCTCATCTACAATTTGACTAAATAAATGGAGGGAAATTTAATGAAAATTTAAATTTCAAATTGATCAATTCGACTCTCCAAAAAGTAAACTCAACCCACTTGAAGACACACCACTTGGGGAGCAACCTATCATTATATATTTCCATTCATTCTCACCACTTGAGAAAAAATCAGATCATCTCATAAGTTCTAATATTATATTCACATATGCAAAGGAGCTAAGGAAATAGGCTGAGTTTTTCCTAAGGAAGATAATATTCTACGGTACTTGAATTTAACCAACATTAACCAACAAACTAGCTTGCACGTGTGGCTGTAGAGTTTGACTATTTGATTGAGATTTTCTATGCAGTTGACCTATGGTTGACTGAATTTTGGAGGAGTTGCAGGAGGCCAAAATTCAGCCTTGTTGACCAGGGTTGATCGAATTTCTAAGGAAGCAGTAGGAAGGCCGAAATTGGTCTATTTGACCATATTTGAATTTTTGAATTTATTGTGATCAGTTTGACCATATTTTGACTAGAAAGATCATACCGCAATCTTGTTGAACTGTTGGGTTTTCTCCCAAGTTTGGGTTTCACAGGTGAAAATTTGTGTCTCTTTGTGTGCTTGGTTGTCTCTTCATGATATTATAGTCATTATTATTTTAATGTTGTGATTTTATATGTATAATTTCTTAATGATAAAATGGATTAATTAAGAAACCATTGGAAAGTAATTACCAGAGTAGAAGATCCTAAAAAATCAACATGGTATTAGAGCATAGGTGAAAGAGCAGCCTTGGTGAAGTTTTATTTGAAATTGAAAGTGCAAGTTTTGCAGATCTAGTTCAAGGTAGGAGACCCAAGACCAACAAGAAAGGACTAATTAAAGATGGTTTTGATTATGTCTTAGGAAGAAGGATAATTTTCTCTTGTCGATATACTGAGTGGACTAAGGTAGCAAGAAGGCTACCCAAGGCCTCAAGGAGTAGGCCACAAGTTAGAGATAAAGGTCTAAGAGGCCTCAAAGGATTGAGAACATGAGTGAATTATCTCAGGCCTAAGAAAAGGCCAAAAAAGGTTCCTTAGGGTCTGATATTCATGGAAGAAGGGTTGGTGTAGTCCTAGGAGTTTCCAGGACCAAATTTTCTTTAGAAGTTTGTGCCCAAGCACTGGTTGAGATTTTGTTGATGGACTTAACCTTAGTTGCAGGAGATTTGAAGGGCCTCAATTCACGAACAAGGAAGTCGAGAAGCCTCAGTTTGGAGGTTAGAAGAAGATAAAATACCCCAGTCCTATGTAAAGGCCAGCATGATCATCTTAAGTTCGATCCTAAGTTATTCAAGGCTTGTTTAGAAGACAAATTTAAAATTATCTAGACTTGGATTGATTAAAGGTTAGTTTCAAGACATGAACATTGAAGTTGTTTATGGTGATCACTTTACTCAAGGATAAAATAAATTCCTATATCATCTTATGGAATTATCATGAAAGTGAAGTTAGAACATTTTTATTGCATGAGGTCTATAGATATTGTGATTGAAATATGATTTGACAGGTGATGTGATTCCTAATATTTGAGCTTTGTTTTGAAATCTGTCCAAGTCCGAATTAGGGTATGTCTTGTAAATTTTTTCTATCTGGTGAAGTAGGATGAGCCCTACTATTGATGTATAAGCCAAGCCCTTGTTGAATTTTTCAGTTATGGTCAGTCTTCATAATTTATATTTTTTCCCTTATAATGTATATAGAATTTGTAAGACATGTCCTTAATGTCATTTTCATTGATTAGCCGTTGAAAGAATTATTATAAGACATGTTTTTCATGTTGGATTTAAAAGAGAAAATTTTGAAATTTGAATTTTGAATTTTTGGGTCCAAACTTGTCAAGTTGGCCCTCCTCAAGTCAAGTTATCCCCAGTTAAAAGTCACACCTATTTGGATAGGAATAACACTATATATAGAACATTTGACCTCTCCATAAGGCACTATTTGACTTCTCACAAGAAAAGGCAGTTTCTGGGAATCTAAGCGAAGGAGAAGAAGGATGAAGAAGGAAAAGAAGGATGAAGTCACCTCAAGAACATTTCTCTCTCTTGACATTGCGCGTGTGACTTTTTGGGTAGTTTCTGGGTAGCACAAAGAATTTATGGGAAACATATTCTGGCCAGACCGAAATTTTGGGCATGCTGAGTTTCTGGGAATATTTTGGGAGACCGAAATTTGGTTTAGACAAATCAAAGAGGGTTGAAGTTGAAGGGCATAAGTTTGACTTGACAAGAGGGTTACTTGACCAGGTTTGACCATAACATTGTTAGTCGTTTTGACCTCAGTTGACTACTTGCATTGGATGTATCTATTATTGAATTGAATAATTTTTCTAAGGAAAAGGTTGCTAGGTTTTCCCCCAAGTGGGTTTTACCAGGGCAAATATTATGTTCTCTTTATGCATTATGATCTATATTGTCCTTGTCCTTTTATGGTTGAATTTATGAAGTGTAATTGGTTAACGATAAACTAGAATTGTTAAAAAAAGATCTACATCATTTGAAGTAATTATCATTATTTCAGAAATTTGTGCTTGTATCTATTGCACTCAAAAAATAAACATGGTATCAGAGATTTGGTGAAGGAAAGGACATTGATATCACTCTTGAAGAAGACCTAGATCTATAATCTATTTACTTATTTGTGATCATGTGTTCCTCTATGATGTATGAGAAGAAACTAGAAGGAGCTACAAATTTCAAGGCTTGGAAGGCAAGGATTGATCTTATTCTTGCAAAGAATGATCTCTTGGGTATTGTGAAAGGAAACGTCACTAAACCTTTAGATAATGAAGGAAAAATAAAATACAATAAGGGTGACATCACAACTATGAGCATCATTGTAGACTCTATCAAAGATCATTTTATGCCTTATGTTGCAAGTCTTGAATCTTAAAGGTAGATGTATGATGCCCTAATTGGATTATACATTATAAGCAATATTGGTCAAGAAATGAGTTTGAAGAATGAGTTGCGATGTTAGAATGAAAATAAATGACATTATAGCCTCATATTTCATGAGGATTTCTCAATTAATATATAAAATTCAAGCAATTGATCTAGTCATTTTTGAAGTAGAACTAGTGACTATATCACTCAATGGTTTACCAAACTCATGGCACTCATTCACATTAGGTATATGTGCCAGAAAAGAAGCTCCAAAGTTTGAATAACTATGGACTACATGTACTCAAGAAGAATCTAGGCTCTTATCAAGGGGAAAGATTCAAAGATCTAAAGAAGGTGAATCTCAAGCACATGCAACACCTTTCAAGAAGTTCTTTCTCTTCTCCAGTAGTATTGGTGCACAATAATGATGGATCATGGCATATGTGTTTGAAATATAGAGAGCTCAACAAGACAACTATTAAAGATATGTTTCTCATTCATGTCATTGATGAATTGTTGGATGAACTACATGGAGCATTTTAATTCACGAAGCTAGATCATCATTCAGGATATCATCAAATAAGAATGACGACAAAATACATTATGAAAACAACATTTAGAACTCATGATGGTGCTTATGATTTTTTTGCCATGTCTTTTGGCCTTACTAATGCACATTCCACATTTCAAGGTTTGATGAATTCCAGTTTCAAACCCTTCCTTAAAAAAGTTGTTAGTATTTTTTGACGATATACTAATCTATAGCAATTCTTGAAAAGATCATGCTCAACATGTTGACAGGGTGCTCAAACTATTAGAGGAGAAACAATTGTATGGAAAATCCTACAAATGTTTCTTTGGGGTACAAGAAGTGGAATTTTTGGGTCATATTGTATCCCATGAGGGTGTTAAGGTAGACCCTAACAAAATTAAAGCCTTCAAGGAATGGAAAATCCCCACAATTTTAAGGCATATTCAATGATTTTTGGGGTTGATATGGTATTATCACAAGTTTGTTAAAAATCATGGGAAGATAACAACACCTCTAATAGCATTAATGAAGAAAGATGCATTTTTTTGGACTCTGAAAACAATCAAGTCCTTTGAACATCTTAAAGAGGCAATATGTCGAGCTTTGGTATTAGCTACACCAAACTTCACAAAAACATTTATTTTGGAATGTGATGCCTCAAGAAATGCATTGGTGTTATTTTAATATCAGAAGGAAGACCCATTACTTTTGAAAATTTTCCAATCAAGGGAAAGTATTTACAGAAACCTATTTATGAGAAGGAAATGTTGACAATACTACATGCATTGAAGAAATGACACCTTTACCTAATGGGAAGACACTTCAAGGTAAAAATGGATCATGATAGTCCTAAATACTTCTAGGAACAAAGATTATCTTCAAAATAGCAGCAAAAATGGGTCACAAAGATGTTAGGTTATGAATTTTTTATCATCTACAAAAAAGGGAAGCAAAATGTTGTTTCAAATGCACTCTCAAGAAGGGATGGATATGTCAAAGAATTTCTTTGTGCCATTTCTATTATCCAACCTGATTAGATAACTGAAACAAGGGATGAATGGAAGAATGATAAAGGGGTATAGACACTCATTCAAAATTTGCAACAAGATCCCAGTGCATCTAAATCATTTATTTTGAGAAATTATTCATTGTGGTACAAATATTCCTTATATCTATGTAAGAATCCCAACTTAAAAAAAAAAAGGTTCTTTTGGAATTGCACACCTCTCCTATAGGAGGGCACTTAGGATTTAAAAAAACTTACCATAGGGTAAAGAAGGAATTTTTTTGGTATGAACCTAAATCTAATATTCAGAAGTTTGTGATAGAATGTTTGGTTTTCCAACCAAATAAAGTTGAGATAAGTAAGACCCTTGGTCTTTTACAATCATTAGCCATTCCAAGTTAGCATTGAGAAGAGGTCTCAATGAATTTTATCACAGGTTTACCCAAGTCCGAAGGAAAGAGTGTCATCATGGTGGTAATTGATAGACTTACCAAGTATGCATACTTTTGTGCACTATCTCATCCTTTCAAACCCAGTAAATTCGTCACTGCATTTGTGGAAATATTTCAAAAGTTACATGGAAACCCAAAGTTTATTATAAGTGATACAGATCCCATTTTTGGACAAGATTATTTTTTGTCTTGGTACTCAATTAACTCATAACTCATTTTTGCATCTTCAATCTAATGGGAAAAATAAGATAGTGAACAAATTTTTGGAAGGATATCTTCATTGCTTTGTATCTGATAAAAAAGCAAAATGGATCAAGTGGTTCCCTTGGAAAAATGGTGGTATAACACTTCATTCCACCACAACAAAAGTGACCCCATTTATGGCGCTTTATGCATATCATCCACCATCCATCACATTGTCTTTAAGAGACAATTCTAAGGTTCAGGCGGTGGAAGATCTCATCGATCATCAACAACAAGTTCTCCAACTCTTAAATGATAAGCTGACTCTAGTGCATAATCGAATGAAACAACATTAAGATCAACATCGCAGTGAAAGAAGTTTGATGTGGGCAATTAGGTATTTTTATGACTACAACCATACAAAAAAATGTCCTCAAGAAATCTAAGAAGGATAATAAATTATCTCCCAAGTACTATGCCCCTTATAAGGTGTTGCAAAAGATTAGTACTATGGCATACACATTGAAGCTACCTTCATCTTCACAAGTACACTCGGTTTTCCATGTTTCATGCTTAAAGAAGGTTATAAGTGACAAGATTATAGTTCAAACTATATTTATAGAACTTGACGAGGAAGGAAAAATCATATTGGAGCTTGAAGCAATCACAAAAACAATAATCCGACATCTATGGAACAAGTCAATTTTAGAGTATTAATTAAGTGGAAGAACTTACATGTTGAAGAATCCACATGGGAGGATGACTATTATATTCAAAAGCATCGAAAACTCCTCAAGCATTGAGGACAACACTTTTTTTAAGGATATGGGAATGATAGGTCCCTATAATACTAGTGTAGCCCTCATATTGTTATTGTTGCACCCCATAGAAGCCCACTATTTCTATTTTTGTGCCCTTACATTATTATTTTTATGTAGGCCCTAATTATATTTTGACCCCTTAGACTCCTATATATACCAAGGAGGTCTTGTCATTTCAATCATCCAAAAATTGTTCATTTATGTGATGTAAAAGTAGGTTTCCCCCTTGAAGAGGTTTATTTTCAAGTCATTTATCTATATATTCTTCTAATTTTGTGATCTGGTTACATAACAAGAAGGTCAGAGCAAGAAATAAGTCTAGTTTTCAAAGAAGAAATGGAAGAAGAAGACCTGAAGGAAGAGGATTTTCTCCTCAAGGAAAGACATATATGACAATAGTCTAATGCTATCATTGTCACAAATTTGGTCACTATAGACACAATTTTCCTAAAATATCGAATGATAGAAATAGAAAGGGAAAGAAACATGCCATTACAAAAAACATTTATGAACTTCCAAAGAGACGCAATAATGAAGATTAAGGTAACAAAAAATTATTTTACTTTTCTACTATTACAGGTTCTATTATAGATAACAATGATTTGTGGCTAGTAGATGGTGGTGCCTCAAGACACATGGCGAGATATTATGAAAACCTCACAAGTCTAATGGAAAGAAGATTATCTAAAAATGTAGAACTTGGAGACAACAGTAGCTATGCAGTAAAAGGAGTTGGGAAGATAGTCTATTGATTTGGAATAAGGTGAAAGAGTTCATCTTAGCAACATACTATATGTATTGTGTTTGAAAAATAATTTGGTTTCCATTTCATGCTTGGAAGATAAAGGAGATAGAGTAGCATTTATTGATGGAAAAGTTCTTGCATTGCCCAAGGGCTCTAGTATAGATCCTGCTAGAGTAATTGGAGTTCGTGAATGAAGGTTTTCTATACTCTTGAAACAACTTTCTTAAGCATTATTACATAATGACATTAATCCATGTGAGATTTGGCATAGAAGATACGTACATCTTCACTATAGAGATTTTCTTGCTTTAAAATAAATGGTTTTAGGTGTTCCAAATTTGCAAGTAGAACATGAAGAAGTTTGTAAAGGATATGCACTTGGGAAGAATGTCAAGAAGCCCTTTCCAAGTAGAAAAAGTATATCCAAGGAAATTATGAATGTAGTCCATTATGATATATGTGGTCCAATGCCAGTGAAATATCTTGTAGCCACTTTGTACTATGTAACCTTTATTGATGACTTCTCTCACAAGACATAAATTTACTTCATGAAGACAAAGGATGAAGTCTTCGACAAGTTTTAGGAATTTAAGGTTGCAGTGGAGAAATTGAAGGGAAATAAAATCAAGATCCCGAGATCTGATAATGGAGCAACTAACAGAAAGAATAGTTCCATTAAAGAATTTGTTAAGGTGATGATTCATGATCAAGACTTACGTATGTTCCTATCGATTAAAGCATTGATGACAATTGTTTATATCCAAAATAGAAGTCCTCATCAAACTTTGGAAAATAACTCCTGAAGAAGCATTCAAAAAAAAAAAAAACTTAGGTTATGTTATATATTCTATTATGATTTAAGTCTTATTTTCAATTTTATCACAAAATGAAAGGAAAATCAAAAGAAATGAAAATCAAACCATTGTCTAAAGGTCATGCAGGTTCAAGAGGCGCGATCAAGCAATAGCTTGATGAGTACGATGAGGTGTGTTGTGGGGAAACAATAAGCACGAAGGTTAATTAAGGCTCAACCCCCGCAGTTGATCGTGACGTTAGCATGGTTGACCATAATGTGTGGCTTGTAATCACTGCGGGGGTTCAACCTCAATGAAGCTCCCGTATATTCTTTACCCCCACAAGGTTTAAAAGAAATAAAGTGTTTTGTTTGATTGATGGGACAAATTTTGAATGTTAACTCGCGAGAAGATCTGGGTTGTTTGTTCAACAGGCCAAAAATCCAATGGTAATCGCATAAGTTAACTAGAATGGGTTCATTTCGGAGCTCAGATGCGATGGTGTACCCGCGAGAAGATTTGGGCCATTTGATCAACAGGCCACAAATCTGATGACAATCGGGTGGGTAACTAATCAGACACGATGGCATATCAAACACAATTTAAATGTGATGAAATCCAGGCCAATCTCAGCCGTCCATCCAAAGAGATTGGATTCGAGGTGAAAAAGTAATCGGGTTTAGCATTAAGATCAGACCCGATAAATTATTAACTGGCGGCTTATATTTCCCATCGGGTCCGTATGGGGGTCAATGGAGTGTTGAAAAGGTGGACTTGATAAGGTTTAATTCAAACAGGTTTAAAGTCTCGTGAGTTCTGAAGGATCGAACCGCTGATTGAATGGTTCACATACAGCTAAAGCAGACCCAACAGGTTTATGAACCAGATTGTTAATACTTTTCAGTTTCATGGTAAACTATATTCCCTGTAAATTAGTCAATTCTGTTGTTTAAGAAAAATAACCAAAGTTAGAGGTGGATGAATAAAACTCCAAAGAAAGGTGATTGGTCAGGTTTCCTTGTGTTTTGGCCAATCAAAACACTCCCAATACATACATGGGCCCAGGTCCATGCATGGGGTTTTGTCAAATACAGTTTATTATGATTAAAACAATTTAATCATTATTAAAGCATCTACAAAGAGACTTCATCAACAGCCAAGCAACAGAGCCGAAAAGCTAACAGTCATCATCATTTTCTAACTTTTGTTACTTCCTGTTAGTCTATGTTCTTTAGAATGAGGTGTCTTTTACCCTCTGTGTAATGTTCTGTAATAATTTTTACTCTAGATAGTTAAGAAAATAGTTAAGTAGTTTGACAGTTTTGGTTATCACCAACTATCTTATAATGTATAAAAAGAGGAAAATTCACAGAGAAGGGGTTCAAATTTTGGAGAACCTAGAGACTAGACCACTTAATTCCTGATACAACTGTTGATTAATGAAAGAATCAGAAGTTTTCCATACATTTTTGGGTATGATTTTCTATCTTCTCTGTTATGTGTCATCTTATGTTTTCTTCCTTTAAGTATAGTAATTGAAGCCACAATTCTTTATTTGCTTGTGTAAATAAAGTTAAAATCCCTTAAAAGAGAGCTTTTATACTTGAATTTCACACCTCTGCAATTCTTCTAAGTTACAGATAGTAGTTTCTGTGTAAGACAACATATTATCTATAACTTCTCCAAGTGTCACAGATAGTAGATCCTGTGTAAAACAACATATTGTCTATGACTTATTCAAGCTTTCTTCATTCATCATTTATATTCAACAATCAAATGACATTCTGATATTTTCTTGTCACCTAAGTATAGAGGGTTAAGAACCAGATTTCCCAGGTCCTTCATTTGAGAACACAACATACAATTAAGTGACAAATAAGTGAAAATCATTGTAATCATTAATGTCTTAAGCACAATTTCTACACAACTAGGAAATTGGTTTCTTAAGGTACAACATTAATTGGCATTGTTGCCGGGGAGAGAAGACAAGAACACTTTTCCCTGGGTTTTCAATATATTCCTCTGGTTGTTCAGTGAGGAGGAAATATTTGGCTGTTTCGAATAAAAGCAATAACTTTGGTTCCAAAAGGCTACTCCACAATAACAAGAACCACGTCTTGCAAAACAATTGAATAAAAACACTTTTCCCTGGGTTTATTAAGTTTGAAGTTGATTCTTGAGGGTGACAAGTTTCAGCAGTTGGTTGTACATTCACACCTGTAATCTTCACTTTTGAGTTTTATTTTCTGGGATTTAATGGCTATCCTTGCATTCTTAGCCAATAAATTTAGCCCACTAGATTTTACTGGGATCACTGGCTATCCTCATCATATGCCTACATTTCATGAGTGGAATGAGTATCTTCCAAGATTCAATGGAAATGGATATGAAGATCCGGTTAAGTGATGAGCCCCAAAAATGGGTAACTTTATGGGCTCGTTTTGCCTATTATTCTCAATTAATCCACCATTCTTCATAGTTTTATGCATGCTTTTGAATATACTTATGTTAATTGAATGAATGTGAATAGTCACTTGACCACAAAGTATAATACGTGCTTATTGCAGATTTTTGAACATTTTTTGGAAAGGTCAGGCATTTATGAGCAAATTGGTAGCCAAATATGAAGGAACAAGGCTGAGGATTTATAGGAGGGGTGTATCCTACAGTAAACGACCCCTTCCTTGAATTCTCCACCATCAGCTTGGAGTTCAACAACCCACCAAAGATGATTTCAAGGGGCAGCCGAGCAGGTCTAGTGAAGTGGTTGATTAACTGCAGTTTTGGGCAGCCAAGCTCCTAAAGTTAAGGAGGGCTGTTGGGATTCCTCATTTGCATAAGTAGGAAGGCTTCAAGCCTTGGTAGTTTATCTATTGAACAATCTTTTTTCGCACTTTAGTGCAGCTCTCTATTCAGCTCACTTTTCAAGCTCTTTCTGTAAACAATTTTATGACATGACTATTATTTTTGAGTAATGAAGATGAATCTCGCTTTGCACCAGCTCTGAGCTTTCTTAGGAGGTTGTAGCTCTTAGGGTTGGGCCCAACCCAAGTGCCAGTACCTCCTTGTGTACTTTTATGTGTCTTTCTTGCATTAATGGAATAGTTTATGTTATTTAGGTTAAAATTTTGCTTTGTTACTTAGGTTGTTTTTGATGATTAAGATAGTTTTTCATACTTTAGGTTGATTTGACAGTTTGGTAACAAAAAATATCTGCAAAAAGGCCATCAAGCAGTCATTGATCTCATCTCTCCTTCCTTGGGACCATGAGCTAAGACCAAGACATACTTGCTGCCACAAAAACACTATTTTTGCCTTCCAATGCAATTGCTAGTGTTAGATTTTAAGTTGGAAAAGTTGATATCAGTTGTGTTTTCATGTTTAGATATGTTCTTGCTCAGTTTCCATAGCTCTCTTGCATGATTTTCTGTCTATAAACTTCTGTTAATCATATTTCTGGTTTTTAAGGGCAAATTAGGTCAAAATAGATAGATCTCTGTTTTTTTTTCAGTCTTTGTTCAATTAATTTTGGAAAATAGTGTGCAGAGCACCTGTAATACATTCCTACCTACCCTTCCTCCATCATACAACTTGTTCTAGCCCCTAATTCCAGATTTCTTCCCTTCATTTGCCACACCTTCCCAACTTGCCCTAATTTCTACGTTTTTGTGCAACATTGCTCTCTCCATCCTTGAACAAATCCAACCATATTCATCACTCCTTAGATTCATTTACCAGGTCCTAGACCCCTTAACATCCTTATCCATCCTTCATTTCCACTTTCCCACTGTTTTTCCACCATCAACCCTCTAAAATCCACTTTCGGCCTGTTCTTGTAGAACCCTTGCAGACTTCCTGTAGAAGTACACGCGAGCAATTTTTCGAGATCTGATCTATGTGGAATTCTCCAAAAGGGTTCTAGGGACCCCTTAGGCCCTCTTCTCACCTTCCCAACCTCCTGCAAGTGCCCACTCCATTTCCTTTCACCAATAAACCTCTGCACAGTCAAAAATAGTTAACGCACATGCATAACAATTCTGCAAAATTACTTAAAAATACAAAAATATGATTTTTCCATATTTTCCTTCAGAAGTAGCTTAACCACATGCATCTTACCTTTTCAAGAGTCAATGGAATCCATTCCAACATCTTTCATCCCTTTTCTTGCACAAGTAGGGTTAGTCGGTAAAACTAGGGTTTGCTAGGGTTTGCATTTCCTTTCAGCTTTCATCTTCTTTCTACAAGTAGACTAGCCTCTCTTGAGTTAGCTTTCATCCATCACAGTTAAAATCTTCTTCTAAGAACTCATAGAAGTTGGCTTAAGCTCCTAGGGAACTTGTGCCAACTGATCAAGTGACAGCCTGCAGTAAGAGCTAGTACTTGTGCATATAACACCGTCGCTTCCAAGTTTGTTACGAACTACCGGGTTGATAAAAGTAAAGTAGGGAGTCCCAAGAGTTGCAATATTATTTCTGTAATACTGGAGCTCACCATCTTTTTGGCGCCATTGCCGAGGAAGCGTCAGAGTATTTGTGATTACTGCTTTTCTTCTATTTTCTACTGCAACATTCTGCTAAGTAGTTTATTTCCGCAAAAGTAGATTAGACATTTCCTGTTTTCATTTCATTTGAGCAAATGTAGATTAGATATTTCCCGCTTTCATCGATTAGCATTTCAATTCCGCAATTTCAATTCTGCAAGCATAGATTAGCATTTCAATTCTGCAAGCGTAGATTAGCATTTCAATTCTGCAATTTCATTTCAGCAACATAGATTAGTCATTTCTTGCTTTCATTTCATTTCTGTAATTTTCATTCCAGTAAGATTTATTTTAGTTAGTTGCAATTTGTTGTTCAATCAATTTCAGTTTTGCAGGTACAAGCAGAGAAAAACACAAAAAAAAACCAAAATGATTTCCTTGCATGCCTCGTAGGAACAGAGACAATTCAAGAAAATTCCTACCCAACACCCCCACCACATCACTGAGTCACCCTTCTCTCTTGTTTGGTGGCAGTGATCCAAAAGAACCTATAGGTGAACCTCTAGAGATATATGAAGATCCTATAGCAGAAGAAGAGCAAGAAAACATTCCTCTTGAGACCATGGCTAAACATAAAAACAATATAGGAAATGAGGAGAGAATAGAAGGCGCCTTTTCCATCCGAGAAACTAATGGGGACACAAAAATGAAAAACATAAGTCCCTCAACCTTACCTCACTTCCATGGATTGACCACTAAAGACCTTGATACCTTCTTGTTTGAGTTTGTTGTCCTTTGTCGAACTTATGACTATACAGAAGACGAGCAAAAGTTGAAACTCTTTCCTTCTACCCTCAAGGATGCAGCACTCCCCTGGTTCATGGGGTTACGTGGAAACAATATCACAACTTGGGCTCAGATGCAGCAAGCCTTTAACAACAAATATCGGGATTACTGCAGGTCAAAGGAAACAAAGGGAGAAATCTTTCGGATGACCATGGAAAGTGACGAATCTTTAGAAGACTATGAAGAAAGTTTCCAATTCAGTTATAAAAGGGCTAGGTGCACACTTGACCCCGAATCTCTGAAGATGGTTCTGCTCCGAGGAGTCCCTGAAGACCTTCTAGATACCCTCCATTTGTTGGTTGGGGGAGACATCTACCAGCTACCTTATGATGACATAAAGACTGTGTTTAGAAACCATTCTAGGGCAGCCCGGAAAAGAGGTAGGGGGAGTCAACTTTTAGCCAGTGCCACCTTCTCCAAACATGAGCTTGCAAATCAGATGGAAGACCTTAAAAGTGAGGTGAGACAGACCATTTCCATGTAAATGGATACCTTTCAAATCCAATAGAAGCAAGAGGAAGCTAAGAGGGCTTTGGCAATTTTTTGTCCCAGATGCACAAGGAAGCATCCTAGGAACGAGTGTCCATTGCACTCCGTAGAGGTATGTTTTGTTTGTGAGGCAGATCACCCTACAAACCAGTGCCCAAACTTACCCGGATTTAAAGCTATGTACCAAGAGGCTGAAGGAGCCACTGAACCACTTTACTTCATGAACCAAAGGAGGCCACATGGACCTAGACCTTACCAGCAGGGGATGCAAGGGACATCCCAGACTTATTACAACCCCAACCAATCCACTCACATACCTTCTTAGGGTCCCCCTGCTCATCCTTCCTGGTCCGCACCCCGTCCTTGGTCATATCCATCTCAATACCATACTCAACCTACTACTCATTCATTTCATTCTCATGTTCAAACACAACCTCATTGGAATGCACCTCATCAGGGGTGGAGGCCCCAATACAACTCTCCTCCCACTATTTTGCCTCCACCACTTGCTCAAACACAACCATTACCTCCTGATCCTCCAAGACAACCCCAGATGCCTGCTCAACTGAACCCAAACCCCAATAAAAGATAGGCCCAATAGGTATATACTAGAGAGACGACATGCCTTGCCTATGCTGTGGAGACTCAAGAGATTAACCTACGATCTGGGAAGGTCCTCCCAGACAACCAACCTCCTCCTAAGGAAGATGAAGAAGAGAAACATGAAAGTGAACCAAAAGCCATTCCACCCTTTCCTGAGAGACTAATTGGAACCGCGCAACCAAACCTAGAAGAGACTAAACTTTTGGGAGAACTTAAACAGTTATGTGTAAAAATACCATTTCTCCAGGCCATAAAAGATGTACCAATCTACAACAAATTGATCAAAAAGAAGTGTTTCAGGCACCTAGGTAGATGCAAGAGAGATGCCCCAACTATCAATGTCATAGGACAACTGTCCGACCTGATGTTGGGACAAGTAATCTGTCCAAAATATCTGGACCCTGGGAGTCTTGTAGTCAATTTCCACATCAATGGCACCATAATCCCCCACACCCTAATTGATCTAGGGGTTGCCATTAATGTGATGACCAGGGACACTATGCTCAAACTCAACCTTCAGAGTTCCCTAAGAAAGGCCTCGACAGTACTTCAGTTAGCAAACCACTCCACCGTGACCCCCGAGGGGATTGTGGAAGATGTCATGGTCTCCATTGATTCTTGGGAGTATCCTGCAGACTTCTTGGTCCTTCAGCCAAAGGAAAAACTCAATGGATACCCCCTCATTTTGGGAAGGCCTTGGTTAGCTACTGCAGATGCTTACATCAGTTGTCGAGCTGGGAGCATGACCATTAAGAATGGGCCTATGTCCAAACAGCTAGTCCTATATCCTCCTGCCCAACCTTTGCTAGAACATGACTTACCTCTTTGGTTAGAGGAGGAAGATGAGGATGAAGTCTACTCTACACCATTGTGCACAGTGGAAGCCACCAGGGGAGGTCCTCAAACCGAGGATGACCTTATTGAGAACTTGATTCAAAATCCACCTCCCAGTGTGCTACCATTAGAAGAGTTGGTAGAAGACACCCAAGCCAGTGCTTTAGTGGATCTCTGTGTGGCTGATCCGACCTCTCCCTAAGTTAAGAATGTGGAATTTGGCCTTGAAAAAACCTTGAAGATCAACTCATCCCTATCCCCCTCTCAAGAGAAGGAGTTGTGTAGCTTATTGAACAACCATTTGGATGCTTGTGCTTAGAGCTATAAGGAGATGAAAGGAGTCCACCCTTCAGTCTGTACCCATCACATTTACATTAATGAGGATTGTAAACCAGTCAGGCAGCCTCAGAGGAGAATGAATCCACCCCTTAAGGACATTGTCAAAGAAGAACTACAAAAGTTGCTGGATGCAGGATTCATCTACCCCATCTCTGACAGCGAGTGGGTTTCTCCTTTGGTGCTTGTGCCCAAGAAAAACAGGAAGTGGAGAATCTGTGTAGATTATTGAGAACTTAACAAAGCTACCAAGAAGAACCATTTCCCTTTGCCTTTCATAGATAAAGTGTTAGATGGCCTGGAAGGGAATAAGTTATTTTCATTCCTAGATGGGTTTAGCGGGTATAATCAGATCCAAATCGGCCCGAAAGACCAAGATAAGACTACTTTCACTTGTCCATGGAGTACTTTTGCCTACCGGGTCCTTCCCTTCAGGTTATGCAATGCTCCTGCCACTTTCCAGAGAGCAATACTGAGCATATTTGCTGAGCTAGTTCATGATTCGGTGGAAATCTATATGGATGACTTTACTCCTTATGGGTCCAACTTCCAAGAAGCATTAACTAACCTGGGAAAAGTTTTAGCCAAGTGTATTGAAATGAACCTATCCCTCAGTCCTGAAAAATGTGAATTCCTAATGACTGAAGGGACCATGCTAGGTCATACAATTTCTTAGCAAGGATTACAGGTGGATCCCAACAAGATTGTTATCATCCAAAGGGTCTCACCTTCTAAAAAGGTAAGAGATGTTCAGAGTTTTCTAGGCTTAGCAAGATATTATAGAAGGTCCATTAAAGATTTCAGTAAGCTAGCCTCTCCATTGTTTGGTCTTTTGGGGAAATATGTTGAGTTTATATGGACTGACAACTGTTAAGAGGCTTTGGATGCGTTGAAAGGTAAGCTGGTAACTGCCCTAATCTTGAGAGATCCAAACTGGGCCCTACCTTTCCACATTCACACAGATGCCTTGAACAAAGCCATAGGAGCAGCCTTAGGACAAGTTGAAGAGAAGCTACCGTATGCCATATATTTTGTCAGTAAAAACTTGTCCAAGGCAGAGTTAAACTATACTATAACCAAGAAAGAGCTCCTAGCTATAGTCCATTCCCTAAACAAGTTCAAGCACTACATCATTGGTTATCAAACATTTGTACACACTAATCATGCTGCAATTAGGTATTTGATGAATAAACCTGATGTGAATGCTCGTACCCTTATATGGTTACTTTTATTGCAACGATTTGATTTGACCATTGTTGATAAGCCATGTAAGGAAAATGTTGTTGTTGATTTTCTGTCTAGACTAGATTTGCCTACAGGTGAAGAAGGGATGGTGGATGATCAAATGCCAGATGAACACCTGTTTTCTATTTCAGTACTCCCTCCATGGTTTGCTGATATAGCAAATTACTTGGTTTCAACACAGTTTCTGCCACACCTATCCTCAAAAGAGAAGAGAAAGATCGTGAGGAAAAGCACCCCATTCACTTGGATTGGGGGCAACCTATTTAAACTTGGTCCAGATCAGATTTTGAGGCGTTGTGTCAGGGAGGAGGAAGTTTTTGACATCCTCCTAACCTGTCATGATGGGCCCTGTGGGGGCCACTTTGCAACAAAGAGGACTGCTTTTAAGATTTTGCAGGCAGGCTACTATTGGCCCACTCTTCATCAAGATGTCAGGAGATACATCAGCCAATGTGACCGATGTCAAAGGATGGGGAAACCGACTCCAAGGGATGAGATGCCCCTACAACCTCAAGTGACTTTAGAGCCATTTTCGAAGTGGGGCATGGACTTCGTGGGTCCTATCAAGCCTCCTTCAAAACAAAAGTCTTACATCATTGTGTGCACGGACTACCTGACAAAGCGGGCAGAAACAAAGGCAATCAGGGTAACAAGAGAAGAAAGAGTAGCTGAGTTTTTGAGGGAAAATATCTTCTACAAGTTTGGCTACCCAAGAGAATTAGTCACAGATCAAGGAAGTCAGTTTACCTCTAACTTGATTGAAAACCTACTCACTCATCACAAGATTAAGCACAAAACTTCCACCCCTTATCATCTGCAAGCAAATAGACAAGTGGAAGTCACTAACAGAGCTTTGGAAGATATTTTGACTAAAGTGGTGAGCAACAACAGAAAAGATTGGGCAGATCGCTTGGTTGAGGCCACCTGGGCCTATAACACTACTAGGAAAACTACAACAGGTTTCACACCCTATAAGCTGGTCTACGGGAAGAAGGCTTTGTTGTCCATAGAATTTGAATATAACATATTGAGGTTGGAAGCTCAGCTGGACCTAGATCTCGGCCATGCACAACAGGAAAAATTACTTCAGCTGAATGGATTGGATGAACAGAGAATGCATGCCCTTCTCCACTCAGAGGTATTCCAACTTCAAAGAAAGATATGGCATGACCGACACCTCAAATAAAAGCAATTTCAGCTAGGAGATTGGGCGTTGTTATATGATTCAAGATACAAGGATTTCAAACGAAAGATGAGGACAAAATGGTTGGGACCATATACAGTGGAGAAAAGTAATGACAATGGTTCAGTCCTTATTAGGACCATTGATGAAGAATCCATCCCCATGCTCGTCAATGGGCATCGATTGAAAATCTACAGGAAGCCCCTTTCTAAGCAGGAGTTCATTGAAACTCTGGGTAAATCAGTGCTGGTAGTGGAGCAGGTCCCTGTCTCCACTCCACCCACACCTTGAAAAAAAAAACACAGAAAAAAGAAAAAAGGAATAAAATATCCTTGGGTGAAAACCTCTTGGAGGCACCCAGGGCAGACAGTGAGGGTGAAAACCTCCTGGAGGCGCATGAGCTGTCTCAGATTAAAAAAGAAGAAGAAGAAGAAGAAGAAAAATAAATAAACCTAATTTATGTTGAATAAATTGCAGGTTGCAGGAAGGTCATTACAGGTTTTAGGAGGATCACACAAGACAAAGACAGAGGTCAGCACCAGGCTACAGACATCCCTCACAATCCATTCCTCCATGACCATTACCCTTTCCTAAGATTTGATCTCATTCAGGCTAAGATTTCACCTTCGATAGGAAAGTCTGTATCTTCTGCAGGAAGATCCTATAGAATCTACAGAAAAGCCAAAACAATCTCAGAAGAGGACCCGAAGGTGGGAATCTATCTATGAGGTCTGTAAACCTCTCTGCTTCCATCCATCACCATATGTCGCCCTTTTTCTATCTCTGTACACCTCCATTGCACTCATTTTTATGTCCCTGCACAGTCACACATAGAAATCATGTTTCCTTCATGCTGCTAGTAAAAAATTTTAATGAAAAATCAAAGCAACACTTTTTCACTCACCATACCTGATACCCTCCATCTAGACTCCTTATCGGCCAAGACCCTCATCAGCAGTTGTAGCCCTACTCATTCTAGCTTGCATTCCAGGAGGAGAAGCAACTATAGGAAATCCTACAGGATTCCTATAGCAGCTAATCCCTCTGAAAGACATACTCCAGAGACAGGGACAGCAAAATATGGCATATGAAACATGCATGGAGCTCTACTTGAACGTGTGAACATCAGCAACAGCCTGAGGCCAAGCATGCAGTGTGCAAGCAGCAACAACAAATGAAGAAATGGGTTCCAAAATCCGAAATATGCATAACACGGCCGCGACTACGCAAGTAAGTGCCTAAACTCATTCTTCAATTGTATAAATCATATTTCAAGGCTGCGTGACTATGGGAATGGTTCAGATTGAGTGGAATCAGTGGCCAGTCAACTGGCCACCCTCGGCCAGTTACACATCCTCATGGAATCCAAATGAGCCTCGTTAAATTCAAAATTATCGATTAGATACGCAGCAGCACGTGTGGCATGTCCATTCAGGAAGAAATCTTCTGGACTGGTAGTGGTGGTGGTGGATTATGGGAGAAAGGGAGGTGATGGTGGTTAGATAGCATGCAAAAAAATTATGGCTGTGACGTAGGATCAACAGTCTGGTCCGGCCACCTCATCCCCTCACCACGAATTACGCCCGCAATTAAAAGACAACTCAGTTGAAACATGCACCACCCTTTGTTCATTCTGCACTCACAACATTCTCGACTGGAGTATGCATCCCTCGCTTCCAGAGTAGCTAACCAGTCGTCCTCCACCAGTTTTCTACCTATTTTTGAAAATCTCCTGCCTATCGAGCTCTCCTGGGAGCACAGTTTCATTCTACAGGAGCCGGGAGATTTCTACAGGAAGGGTTCTACAGGAAAGGTAGAGAACGGCTCTACAAAAAGAAAACTCGGGATTTTTGTCGGAATTCAAGCTCAAAACGAGGTAGGCTTGGGAAAACTCCTCAGTGCATGATTTGTTTGAGTAAGGTGGTGAATTGAACATGGTAGTAGACTGAAAAAGAGAGTGAAAATCTGCCTGTGCATTAAAAGACTGAAAGTTTGCCTGCATATTTCCCTGAGTCTACACAGTTTCTTTTTTTCTCTGCATTTGAAATCTCCCCTTCCTTTTTGAAATTCTCCTGTAAGAAAGATACATGCAACAGTAAAGGCCAGCCTTTGTGTGTGTGTGAAAAAAACGAATGTGCATATCTATCAACGTGCTGAGAAAAGAACCTGTGTCCTCATCCTCTGTTTTGTTCTGTAGAAAAAAAAATTTCTTTTCAAAACCAGGAAGTCAAATTCAGGGTGGCAGCAGTTTAAAACAAGAAAAGTATTGCCATTTGATATTGCAAAGAAGCACCCGGGACATTCCTTCTTGGGTTTAGAAGAAACCGAATTCAGTTATCCTCTGTTTCAGTGATTGACTATTTTTTTTCCACCTGAGCATTTTCTTTTCTGGTTGAAACACAAAAAGAGCACTCAACACCATGCCAGGAGGATTCATATGGAAATAACTCTAAGACTCTAGAAAATTGCATGAGCACCCTAAGGTGGTGGACCTTTTCACCAGGGCAAATTGGATATCCTTCTTTGACAGAATTCAGGGTTATGATTAGGAGATAACTAAAGAATTTTGATGTCCCTGAGACCACATTCGAAGACACATGCCACAATTAGTTTTAGGGGTTTGACCCTAGAACTTACACCTGATCCCATCAGTAGAATTACTGGTCTACCATTGGGGCTCCCTTGGAGCAAAGAGGAGAGATCATTGGGACAAGTTGCTAAGAAAACATTTTTTTCTGCCTAAGGAGCATCCTGTAGAAGATAAAAACGGGGTTAGAAGGACAAGCTTGCCTCCTCTCTGGAGTGAAGTTAGTTATCAAATAATGAAGTATATCACATGTGAAGGGAGGTTTATCATCATTTATGGATATCATTTCAGGTTGTTACATGAATTAAGGTATGGGATGGACTTGCCTCCAGCTAGAAAACTGAGCATCCCATATTTCCTCCTTCAGTCCTTAATTGAATGTGGTACAAAGCTAAATGAAGAGATCCCATATCAGTTGGCCCACCATGGGCTCATCAAACTGTTGGTGGAAGATGCTTTACACACCTATATTATCCCCATAGCTTGGGAAATCTTCAGAAATATGTCAAGGGATAATGACATTAGAACTTTGGCTGAGAACATCACCCCATCCAACAGTGATGAGGGGGATCAAATTGAAGAAATTGAGAAGAATAATGATGAGGGAGCACAAGACATTCAAGCAGAGGGAAAAACAGAGGAAGAACAGAAAGAAAAAGAAGAATTTGACAAGACTGTTGAGCCTAAAACAAAGAAAGAGACAACAACAAAAAAAACGAAGGAAAAGAGGACACGGATTGGAAAGGAAAAAGTTGAGAAAGCTCAAAAGAAGACTGCCACAGCCAAAGCAGGCACCCTGCAAGAGAAGGAAAAGACACACCTTGAGATATCAGTAACACAGACAGCAATAGTGGACACAGAGATTTCTACAGGAAGCTTAGGAAAAGAACAACAGGAAGAGAAATCCCCTGAGACGTTGGCAAGGGAACCAACAGTTGTGCTTGCTGCATTAAGCACACCTACAAAACAAAAAGGAAAAAGAAATAAGCAAACCTCCATGTACTTTAAAGCTAGAAGAAGCACAAGGATCAAATTGGGCAAACCCCAACCACCATCAAAGGAACTAATTGTCATTGAGGACACGACCACTAAAAGGAAGGAAGAGTCTCCTTCCAAGATATCTATCACCTATGAAAGAGGAAGCCCAAAAACCTCCACATGGAAAGAGAGAATTAGGATGATGGACTCAAAGGCAGCTCTACAGGAAGATGAAACATCTCTACAAGAAACTTTAGCCAATTTAAAAGAGACTGAGAAATTGGAGGAGAAGGAAACCAAACAATCACAAGGAGAAGACAAGACTGAGGAGATACTAGAACCAAGCCCTCAACCTAGTTTGGGCTCATATTACAACTTGTTAGAAAGTGGGAAGATCATCCCACAAAAGTTTGTTGTACCACTTTTCTTTACATTGGAACAAGAACGGGTTAGGACTCACACTTGGATGAGAATTGCCAAATCCAAGGGAGTTGCAGACATAGGCCACTCGGAAGAACAACTAAAAGAATCAAGAAGAGAGCTGGCCATGGTGAGGCACATAGAAAGCAGTAAAAGAGCCCAGTTACAAAAGGAGAATGAGCTGCTGAAAAAGCAGTTGCAGCTACAGGAAGGTCATAAGGAAGATAGGATGTCCATTTTGGGAGGGCAGTAGCAGCAAGAAGGACCTCCAGCAGACAAGGAAATAACCAAGAAACAACAGAGAGAGGAAAAGCTACAAGCTTATGTTGAGATGCTGATAAAACTGCTGCAAGAAAAGGAGTCTCAGGCAGTAGAAGAAATATAGGGTTTAAAACAACAGTTGCAAGAAAAAGAAGCCCAAATGGCCTGCATGGCTAGTTGGGTAGTAGAAGCCTTACAATGTAGGAAACCTGCTAAGTCCTATGCATTATATCTGAAAGATCAATGGTTGCAATTTCAAATTAACACATTGGCCCAAAGGGGCACCATTCCATTCCAGAATTATAATCAGTTTATGTATTTGTGTGACAATAGCTCAACTGAAGACAAGGCCAAGTTAGTAAAATTTTATTTACACAACTTGGCACTTCCAAACATGAATCTATGGGACCCTAATGCTGCATTGGGAGATATAAAACTCATGTCTATGGCTTCTTGGTTAAGCCATGAGGAAAAGAGGGCAGTAGAAATTTGGAAGGCTATGGACAGGGAGCTAGGTGAGCCACTCATGATCAGGGCAGAACCAGAAGATCCCTCAGCTCTAGTATATGCGCATCAACACCTTGCCAACAGCCCTCAAGTTCACCCAGACTATGTTGAAAGCCAAGCTCAGGCCATTGCTCACTTTGAAAACATGGAAAGACTGTTTGGTGATAATTGCATTCATGCTTGCACAAGGAGATGGAACACATTGTCCCATAGTCTGAAAATAAGAGAGTACCACTCCCCAACCAGAATGAGGGAGGCTTTGGCAAGAGTACCACTTTATAAATAGTTAATGAAAACTCTGAAGGCCAAGTGGATTGGCCTAAAGTTTAGTGCTCCATTACTTTTAGGACTACTGGAAGGGATCAAGGAAGAAGAAGAACACAGGCAATGGGAGGAAGTAGAGAGAAAAGTAGAGTTTCATGACAGAGAAGAGGACATCACCTTGGAAACCTGGGATGTCAGAGAGGCAGTCAAAGCAATCAAAGATGATGAACTGGATTATTTGCTCAAAGGATGAGCAACACATTCAGCAAAGGGGTGATGATGAGCCCCAAAAATGGGTAACTTTATGGGCTGATGTTGCCTATTATTCTTGATTAATCCACCATTCTTCATAGTTTTATGCATGCTTTTGAATATATTTATGTTAATTGAATGAATGGGAATAGTCACTTGACCACAAAGTCTAATACGTGCTTATTGCAGATTTTTGGACATTTTTTGTACCAAGGTCAGGCATTCCTGAGAAAATTGGTAGCCAAATATGAAGGAACAAGGCTGAGGATTTATAGGAGGGGCATCTCCTACACTAAATGACCCCTTCCTCAAGTTCTCCACCATCTGCTCGGAGTTCAACAGCCCACCAAAGATGATTTCAAGGGGCAGTTGAGCAGGTTTAGTGAAGTGGTTGATTAACTCCAGTTTTGGGCAGCCAAGCTCCTAAAGTTAAGGAGGACTATTGGGAGTTCTCATTTGCATAAGTAGGAAGGCTTCAAGCCTTGGTAGTTTAGCTATTGAACAACCTTTTTTCGCACTTTAGTGTAACTCTGCATTCAACTCAATTTTCGAACTCTTTTTGTAAATAGTTTTATGACATGAGTATTATTTTTGAGTAATGAAGATGAATCTCGCTTTGCACCAGCTCTGAGCTTTCTTAGGAGGCTATAGCTCTTAGGGTTGGGCCCAACCCAAGTGTCAATACCTCCTTTGTGTACTTTTATGTGTCTTTCTTGCATTCATAGAATAGTTTCTGTTATTTAGGTTAAAATTTTGCTTTGTTACTTATGTTGTTTTTGATGATTAAGATAGTTTTTCATGCTTTAGATTGATTTGACAGTTTGGTAACAGAGAAGATCTGCAAAAAGGCCATCAAGTAGTCCTTGATCTCATCTCTCCCTCCTTGGGACCATGAGCTGAGACCAAGGCATACTTGCTGCCACAAAAACAAAATTTTTGCTTTCCAATGCAATTGCTAGTGTTAGATTTTAAGTTGGAAAAGTTTATATCAGTTGTGTTTTCATGTTTAGATCTGTTCTTGCTTAGTTTCCATAGCTCTCTTGCATGATTTTTTTTCTATAAACTTCTATTAATCATATTTTTGGTTTTTAAGGGCCGATTAGGTCAAAATAGATAGATCTCTGTTTTTTTCAGTCTTTGTTCAATCAGTTTTGGAAAATAGTGTGCAAAGCATCTGTAATACATTCCTACCTACCCTTCCTCCATCATACAATGTATTCTAGCCCTTAATTCCAGATCTCTTCCCTTCATTTGCCACACCTTCCCAACTTGCCCTAATTTCTACGTTTTTGTGCAACATTGCTCTCTCCATACTTGAACAAATCCAACTATCTTCATCACTCCTTAGCTTCATTTACCAGGTCCTAGACCCCTTAACATCCTTATCCATCCTTCATTTCCAATTTCCCACCGTTTTTCCACCATCAACCCTCTAAAATCCACTTTCGGCTTGTTCCTGTAGAACCCCTGTAGACTTCCTGTAGAAGTTCACGCGCGCAGTTTTTCGAGATCTGATTGCTGTGGAATTCTCTAGAAGGGTGCTAGGGACCCCTTAGGCCCTCTTCTCACCTTCCCAACCTCCTGCAAGCACCCACTCCATTTCCTTTTGCCAATAAACCTCTGCACAATAAAAAATAGTTAAAGCACATACATAATAATTCTGCAAAATTACTCAAAAATACAAAAAGATGATTTTTCCATATTTTCCTTTAGAAGTAGCTTAACCACATGCATCTTACCTTTTCAAGTGTAAAGGAATCCATTCCAGCATCTTTTATCCCTTTTCTTGCATAAGTAGCGTTAGTCGATAAAACTAGGGTTTGCATTTCCTTTCAGCTTTCATCTTCTTTCTGCAAGTAGACTAGCCTCTCTTGAGTTAGCTTTCGTCCATCACAGTTAAAAGCTTCTTCTAAGAACTCATAGAAGTTGGCTTAAGCTCCTAGCAAACTTGTGTCAGCTGATCAAGTGACAACCTGCAATAAGAGCTAGTACTTGTGCATATAGCACCGTCGCTTCCAAGTTTGTTACGAACTACCAAGTTGATAAAAGTAAAGTAGGGAGTCGTAGGAGTTGCAGCATTATTGCTGCAATACTGGAGCTCACCATTAAGCATCTCCAAGAGTTTCATGAATGCATGGAGTAGTAGAGTATCATTCATGAAGATGTGAAGATGAAGTTGTTTATGTTTTCTTTGGACCAAGACGTTGGGGTTTGGTATAGGTCTCTGCCTCATTCAAGCATTTCATCTTTGAAAGATTTCCATTCAGTGTTCAATTCTTTTTGTAGAACTTCTTATGCACACAATTTTCTTTTTGAAAGTTTTTGTGAATATTATGATTCTAAATAAACTTTAAAATCTCATGATAATCATGTTAAAGAAACTAATGATCAGGTTGATAATATATCAAGCATTCAGAGAGGTTATAGCCAAATTAATTATGGGAAAGTCTCTGAAAGCAATGAACTATCATTTTCTCAAAATGATGTGGAAAATATTTTTAAAAACTTTTCTTCAATAACCTCACAAGCAGAGAATTGGTTGACTTGGTTCCAAGCAAATCAAGAGAGTATTCAAATGGAGAAAAGTTCAAACATGCATCAAGAATTTCTACCCAGAAGTCGAGAAGAGGGAGAAATAATTAAGTTTCAAATAAGTCCCCAGAGATCTTACTTTGTTAAATTTGATGGTCCTCCTATTTATAACAAAAATGGTTCAGATGAGGAACAGGATGAAGGTCTTCAAGTTCAATAGTTGGGTGTTGGACATAGAGAAGAAAACCAGCAAGTGGGAAATGTGGGCCAACAGTATGTTGAGCCATTTATCATAGCAAAAGAGGCTATCTTATATAAAAATAAAGCTGATAAAAAGATTGTATATCATTGCATTGAAGAGCACAATGATGCCCATGGATCAGAGGTAAACAATCTATTTGAAGTTGGCCATATATCATATAGTGATGTGAAAATTTTTCATTTTCTTCCTGAGGTCATAATTACAAATTATTTTCAATCAAAGCTCATAGATGAAAAGTGGAGACATAAAAGTGACATAGATCATTTTCTTAAAGATGTTGTTGATTGTTCTATTGAGAATATTATCCCAATAGAAGGTTTATTCGAGCGAGAACCTTCATACATAGAGACTTTCTTTTTTGGAGCTGATCAAGACCATATTTTTTCTTATACTCTTGAAGATCCTGTGGCAGATTACATGGATTTATTAACAACCTAAACATACCATTTTTTTGGATATATTCCTATTTTTTGTTGTGAGCTTCCCTTATGCATAGTTTATTTTCCATTTAGGATTAATGGTATTTTCAAAATTCATTGGCAGAATGGTTCTAGATCAGGCACTCAAATGTTAACCTGGTTCCATTGGAAGATTGACTTCACCTGATGGAGATCAATCATGCACATAGGTAGGAATCTGTACATAAATAAGCTCAGGTGTTGAGTATTTGGTTTCCAGTTGCAGTTCTTTAGTTTAATTTTAGTGGATAAATAAGGGTGACTGTCCTAGTTGGAAACAAGTTTGCAGAGGTTTCAAACTTCAAGAATGTCAGGTTTCAGTTTTTCAAATTTCAGGGTTTTCAGAATTCTGGACTCCATGCCCAATTAAGGCTATTGATCTACGATTCTCAGCACTTTTCTATCAAGGCACAAGCATCCTATCATTGTAGATACTGGGGTGAATTCAATGTACAAATTCCATAAAATTTGAATTGGTTAAGAAATATATGACTCTAAGGTGAAGGCATTGATCTGCAGTTCTTAGTGCTTCTGTGGCAAAAGCACTATCCCCAGGTGGAGACAGATGTTGTAGCTTCTATTGTGATTTAAGTCTTATTTTCAGTTTTATCACAAAATGAAAGGAAACTCAAAAGAAATGAAAATCAAACCATTGTCTAAAGGTCATGCAGGTTCAAGAGGCGCGATCAAGCGATAGCTTGATGAGTATGATGTGGTGTGCTGTGGGGAAACAATAAGCACGAAGGTTAGTTAAGGCTCGACCCCTGCAGTTGACCGTAACATTAGCATGGTTGACCACAATGTATGGCCTGAAATCACTGCGGGGGTTCAACCTCAATGAAGCTCCCATATATTCTTTAACCTCACAAGGTTTAAAAGAAATAAAGTGTTTTGTTTGATTGACGGGACAACTTTTGAATGTGAACCTACGAGAAGATCTGGGTCGTTTGATCAACAGGCCACAGATCCAATGGTAATCGCATAAGTTAACTAGAATGGGTTCATTTCGGAGATCGAATGCTACGGTGTACCACGAGAATATCTGGGCCGTCCGATCAACAAGTCACAGATCCAACGACAATTGGGTGGGTAATTAATCGAACGTGATGGCATATCAAACGCAGTTTAAATTTTCTGAAGTCTGGGCCAATCTCAGACATCCATCCAAAGAGACGGGATCCAACGGATATCGGGTGAAAAAGTAATCAGGTTTTAGCGTTAAGATCGGACCCGATAGATTATTAACTGGCGGTTTGTTTTTACCATCAGGTCCGTATGGGAGTCAATGGAGCGTTGAAAAGGCGGACTCGATAAGGTTTAATTCAAACAGGTTTAAAGTATCATGAGTTCCAAAGGATCGAACCATTGATTGAATGAGTGATCGGACGGTTCACGTACAACTAAAGCAGACTTGACAAATTTATGAACCAAATTGTTAATCATTTTCAGTTCCATGGTAAACTATATTCTATGTAAATTAGTCAATTTCGATGTTTAAGAAAAATAACCAAAGTTAGAGGTGGATGACTAAAACTCCAAAGGAATGTGATTGGTCAGGTTTCCTTGTGTTTTGGCCAATCAAAACACTCTTGATACATACGTGGGCCAAGGTCCACGCACGGGGTTTTGTCAAATACAATTTATTATGATTAAAATATTTTAATCATTATTAAATCATCTACAGAGAGACTTCATTAGCAACCAAGCAACAAAGTCGAAAAGCTAACAGTCATCATCATTTTCTAACTTCTGTTACTTCCTGTTATTCTATGTTCTTTAGAATGAGGTGTCTTTTACCCTCTTTGTAATTTTCTATAATAATTTTTACTCTAGACAGTTAAGAAAATAGTTAAGTAGTTTGATAGTCTTGGTGATCACCGTCTTATAATGTATAAAAAGAGGAAAAATTCACAGAGAAGGGGTTCAAATTTTGGAGAACCTAGAGACTAGACCACTGAATTCCTGATACAACTATTGATTAATGAAAGAATCAGAAGTTTTCCATACATTGTTGGATATGATTTTGTGTCTTCTTTATTATGTGTCATCCTATGTTTTCTTCCTTTAAGTATAGTAATTGAAGTTGCAGGGCTTTATTTGCTTGTATAAATAAAGTTAAATTCCCTTAAAAGAGTGCTCCTATACTTGAAGTTCACACCTCTGCAATTCTTCTAAGTTACATATAGTAGTTTATGTGTAAGACAACATATTATCTATAACTTCTCCAAGTGTCACAGATAGTAGATCCTGTGTAAAACAACATATTGTCTATGACTTATTCAAGCTTTCTTCATTCATCATTTATATTCAACAATCAAATGGCATTCTGATATTTTCTTTTCACCTAAGTATTGAGAGTTAAGAAACAGATTTCCCAAGTCCTTCATTTGAGAACACAACATACAATTAAGTGAAAAATAAGTGACAAACAAGTGACAATCATTGTAATCATTAATGTCTTAAGCATAATTTCTACACAACCAGGAAATTGGTTTCTTAAGGTACAACAGGTTAGACACTTGAGAATATTGGTTTTCCAGTTTATATACATGTACCCAAAGATAAGAGAAAGAAACTAGATCCTTCGGGAAATAAATGAATATTTGTTGGACACACTGAGTCATCAAAGGCCTATACAATCTATGTTACATAAAAAAGATAGGTTGAAGTCAGAAAGGACACAACCTTTGATGAGAATGTTTCCTATTGGAAATATAAAGAAGTTCCAATGGATTATGATGAGGACGAATAAAATTAAGCCGGCAAGGAAGAAGGTTCTGGTCCATCCAATTCTTCAAACTATCCCATAGATCATAAAGAAGAGCTAGAAGGGCCTAACAAATTAATGAATCTGATTGATGTTCATGAAATCGGGAAGAGGCTGGATTGTCTTAGATATACCTTGTAGGAAGCAGAAGGACATGCAACAGCACGTGGTGCCTTTAGGGAAAGAAATATCCCTAAGAGGTATTCTAGATATGCAACATTAATGACTAATATTATTGATTATGAACCTTCCACCTTTGAAAAGGTAACTAGCCAATAAGTATGGAAGGATGCAATGTTAGAAGAATACCAACTAATTATGAAGAATTATATATGGGAGATTGTGACTAGACCTGAAGGGGAATCTGTGGTGACCTCTAAATGGTTTTAGAAGATCAAACATGCAGTGTATGGTAGTATTGATAAATACAAGATGAGATTTGTGGCTAGAGGGTTCTCCCAAAAAGAGGGAGAAGATTACGATTTTTGTTTCGGTTTCTAGGCATACTACCATAGATCTATTATTTCTATTGCTTCTTCTATGGGTTGTAATTTACATCAGATGGATGTAAATATTGTTGGGTGTGGAGCTTGATTATCTTCTTTATTCAGAGATATCTCCGGATTGGACCCCAGTTCGTAACGTTGTCGCCTGTAAAATGTATGTTGCAAGGGGGGGTCCAGGGGAGGCGACTGCAATCTTTGGGAGCCACCCCCTGGCAGGCGATCAGGAGCGCCCCTGAAGCTAAAAATATATGTAAAATTTCCTTGTAAAATTTTGTAATTTTGTAGTCAATCTAGGTCGTTCATTAGGTGAAGATCTGATGGTATAATTTATGTTTAATTTAGGGTTTTTTTCCCTAGAAGGAAACCCCTCGCTATATATGAGGGAATTGTATTGGTATATGTAGATCTGTATTCTGAGTGAGAAAGAGAGAGGAGATTGTATGAGAATGAAGAGGGAATTACAATAGATCTGTTGTAGGTTGTATCTCTTCAGTTTGTTGGATAATATAAAAGGAAGGACTAATTGTTTCTTCGTGGATGTAGCCCAAATTGGGTGAACCATGTATATCTATGTCTCTCTTGTTCTATGTGTTTTCTTTGTTTATATTTCTATAATATTTTATGTGTTCCATTGCTCTGTAATATATAATTTCCTAACAAATACAACTTTCCTCAATGGTGTGATTGAGGAAAAAATGTATATAGAACAACCTCAAGGTTTTGAGGCTCATGGAAGAGATTCTCATGTCTTCATATTTAAGAAATCCTTGTATGGAATTAAGCACTGAGAGCTTGGTATTCATGAATTGACAGTTATATGACAAGACTTGGTTTCTCCAAAAGTGATGTTGATCCAAACTTGTATTTCAAGGTTGAGAAGAATGAACCCGTGATTCTATTGTTGTATTTTGACGACTTATTTTTGACACCTATGGAACATTTCATTATTCGTAGTTGATGAGCCTCATCATTGGGTAATTATATGGGCCTTAATTCACCTCCTAGCTTAGTCAAACCAACTATTCTCATAACTTATTGCATACTTTTTATTATATTTTGTTTATGAGATGAGTTAGAGTTGGATATTTTTCTTTATGGTCTAATGTGCATTTAATGTAGGATTAAAGGAGAAAAGCAAGGAATTTTGGCAAATACCAAGGTCAAAACTCGAATGGGACAAGGGACAGGGATTATAGGAGGTGAATCCTCCTCATTTACTACCCCTCCATTCGAATATTCCTCCATCAAATTGGAGTGCAAACAACCAAATCATGAGGACTAGAAGGAATTCGAACAAGTGAAAGACAAAGCACTAGTTTATCTCGAGTTTGGGAGCCGAGCCTCCCTAATTTTAAGGAAGTCATTGGAGACTTCAGATGTATAAGTAGAGAGACCTAGGACCTCAATAGGATTCATATTTTTGATTGTAAAACTCTACTCTATTTTCGAGTTGCAAGACTTGTCACAGTTCTTTTGATGTAATTTGTTGTTTTGGTAATAGGAATGAGTTTTGTTTTGAGCCAACACTGGGTTAACTTAGAGGGTTGAAGCTCTTGGGTTAGGGCCCAACCCTAGAAGCCAAGGCTCCTCTTTATTTTACATGTATGCCTAGTGTAGATTCATAGCTTAATTGTTAATTTTCTTAGTAGATGCATTTCCATTACAAGTAGTGTAGATTAGATTGGTTGTGTGATAGTTTGCTTCCATTTGTGCCTTCTTTCAAATATCAGGTTAGCAAGGAGAAAAAGGATCACCACAAGGTTGTTAGCAGGTGTCTTGGCCTCGCTTCCTCCCTCTAGGACCATGACTTGAGGAAGGAACCTTTCAGCAGCCCCAAAAACACATATTTCTAGATCTTTTATGAGCTTTGGAGTTTGTTGTCTTTAATTTAGTAGTTGGTTAATGTTGCAAGGAAGATTTCATTGTCATCTTTTTCCATATCCATTTCTGCAATAAGATCTCACTCATGCTTTCATTCCCTTTAGCAACTTTCTTCATGCATAATATAGGTAGTTGATTCATGCTTTTCTAGTTTATGAAAATGTATCTTGTTGCATAGTTCTTTTTGGAAGACACGCATGTTTTATGCAAAGCAGGTACTTTAGGAGGAGACCAAGACTTCATAACCAGTAGCCACCTTCCACTTCATCCACCTCAGCCATCCTTTGTTTCACCATCACCCTCACTAGTTTTTCATCTTTTTTCATTGAAATTCTCCTAAACACATTGAGCGAATCTAGCCATCTCTTATCTTGGATATTGACTCCTGAGTGCTCCTAGACCTTCTCACACTTCATTCCACCCATCACACACCTTTCCTAGGCTTCCCAACACTTGCAACACCTCACAATTAGCTCCCGGCTGTATCTTGTAGGTTTCCTGTAATTCCTACAAGATCATCCTGTAGGTTTCTAGTACATCCTATATGTTTTCCTAAAACGACCTGTTTTAATGCCGAATTGATGGGAAACCTCTTGGAAGTCACAAAACACCTCCTAGGACCCATCCACACCATCCAACCACTTCATAAACCTTCAAGCCATCCTCAAACACCTTCCATCCACCTGTCACATCCACAAGAAAAATTAGTTTGCATACTTGATTTTGCCTAAAAAAACAAAAAAAGTGAAAAACAATTTAGTTTAGTTTCTTTGATTGCACATTAGTATGGTTTGATGCTTTTTACTTCTGTAACTTAGATAGTAGCATTTGTTTATTGCTGATTTAGCAATTTTGCTTAGCATAGCTTCTTAAATGGTTAATTAGGGTATGGTGTGGTTTAGCATTACATGTTGGCTTTTTCCATTACTGCAGTAAAGTAACTCTCTCAGAGTAGATTTTCCCTTTTTCCATCAAAGAATCAAGCTTCTTCTGACTCTATAGAAGTCGGGCTTGGAATCCTAGTGTTCTCTCGCCACATGAACATTGATAATAGGTAGAACCATCACTTTTACCTTTGCATCCAACACTTTCACCTCCAAGTTTGTACGAACCCCGGGTTGATAAGTAAAGCTGGTAGCCCAGGAGTTGCAACGTCCTTGCTGCAATACTGGTGCTCATCACTTTTTGGCGTCGTTACCGGGGAGGTGTCTGAGTAGAATGTGATTACTTCTTTCTTTTCTTCTACTTCTTGTCTTCAATATTCTGCCATTAGTTTATTTCTGCAAAAGTAATCTAGTTGTTCCTTTCTTTCATTTTGCATTATCTATTTTCCTTTCCATTTTGTAGGTAGGATTTCAATTCCGCAAGTACCTTTTTCATCTTGTTAATAATTTTCATTCAATCAGCAATTTCAATTTTGCAAGTATTTTCCAAGTTTTAAAAAAGAGTACAAACCCAACTCAAAAATACTTCCTTTCATGCCTCGTAAGAATAGGGACAACTTAGGGAAATTTTTGCCAAATACCCCCACTGCACCAACAACCAACCTTCTCCCTTCTTTGATGGATGTGAACTGGAGGAACCCTTAGGTGAGCAACCTAACATATTTGAAGAACCTGCAGGGGAAGAAGAAGAAGAGGAACCCATGCCTACTGAACCAATGGCTGAAAACCGAAATGACAGAGGGAATATAGAGAGTTGAGGGTACCTTCCCCATCAGGGAAACTAATGGGGATACTAAGATGAAAAATATAAGCCCCTCTTCCCTACCTCATTTCCATGGCTTGACCATAGAGGACCCCGACAATTTGCTATTTGAGTTTGTTGCTATATGCCGAACCTATGACTATACAGATGATGAGAAAAAGTTAAAACTATTTCCATCTACCCTCAAGGATGCAACATTGCATTGGTTCATGGGTTTACCTGGAGATAGCATCACAACTTGGACTCAGATGTAGCAGGCCTTTAACAACAAATATCGAGACTACTATCAGTCAAAGGATACCAAAGAAGAAATTTTCAGGATTACCATAGGCCATGATGAATCCTTAGAAGACTATAAAGAAAGATTCCAGGTCAGTTACAAAAGGGACAGGTGCACACTTGACCCTAAGTCACTAAAGTTGGTCTTGCTTAGGGGAGTAAGAGAAGATCTTCTGGATACCTTACATTTGTTAGCATGAGGAGGTATCTACCAATTACCCTATGAGGATATCAAGATTGTCTTTAGAAACCATTCTAGGGCAACCAGGAAAAAGGGTAGGGGTAGTCAACTTATAGCCAGTACATCATCTTCCAACTCATCCATAAAGGGTGAAATTGGAAACATGCTGGAAGATTTCAAAAGTGAGATGTTGCAAACCCTTGCCTTGCAAATGGACACCATGAACATTAAAAGGAAGTAGGAGGAAGCAGAGAGAGTCTTGGTCATTTTTTGTCCTAGATGCACTAGGAGGCATCCTAGGAATGAATGTCCATTGAACTCTATTGAAATTTTCTCAAACTGTGAAGAAAACCACTCCACAAACAAGTTCCCTTCTTTACCTGGACTCAAAGCTGTATATCAAGAAGCTGAAGGGGTCACTGAGTAGCTTTGCTACATTAACCAAAGGAGACCTCATGGGCCTAGACCATACTAGCAGGCCATGCAAGGGTCATCCCATGCATATTACAACCCCAACTAAACCACAACTATACCTTCTTGGGGACCCCCTACTCATCCTTCCTGGTCTACACCCCCTCCTTGGTCTGATGCATCTCAGTATCATTCCCAGCCAGCTAGCCAATCATTTCAACCTTATGCTCTGCCACAACCTTATTGGAATACACCACCCCAGGGGTGGAGGCCCCAATACAACAATGCTCCATCTCTATTGCCTCCACCACCTTCCCAACCACAGCTCCTACACTCTGCTCCATCAAAGTAACCCCAGATGCCTGCCTAGCCAAATTTGAACCCGAACAATAGGCAGGCTCAACAAGTATATAATGGAGAGACATCATATCTAGCTTATGTTGTGGAAATCCAGGAGATTAACCTGAGATCTGGGAGAGTTCTCCCAGATAACCAACCTCCCCCTCCACCTAGGGAGGTTGAGGAAGAAAGAGAGGAAAGCAACCTTAAAGTAGATCCACCCTTTCTTGAGAGATCAACCCAACCACTCTAGCCTACCCTAGAAGCAACTAAACTTCTGAGAGAATTGAAAAATATATGTGTAAAGATCCCCCTTCTCCAGACAATAAAATATGTTCCCATTTACAACAAGTTGATTAAGGCGAAATGCTTCAAGCATCCAAGGAGTTGAAAAAGGGATTCCCCTACCATTAATGTCATTGGCAGTTGTCCGACTTAATGTTGGGGCAACTAATATGTCCAAAATATTTGGACCCTGGAAGCCTTGTAGTAGATGTGCACATCAATGGCACCACTATCCCACACACTCTGATTGATCTTGGGGGTGCCATTAATGTGATGACCAAGGACACCATGCTCAAGCTCAACCTCTAAGGGTCATTGAGGAAGACCACAACAGTTCTGCAACTTGTAGACTATTCCACATTAACCCCTGAGGGAATTGTGGAGGATGTGATGGTCTCCATTGACTACTGGGAGTACCCTGCAGATTTCCTAGTTCTTCGGCCTAAGGCTAATCTTACTGGTTATCCTCTCATCCTTGGGAGGCCATGGTTGGCCATTGCCAATGCTTACATTAGTTGCAGATTTGGGAATATGAACATCAAGAATGGGCATATGTCCAAGCAATTAGTCCTATACCCTCCTGCTCAACCTTCTCTAGAGCATGATTTACCTTTATAGTTGGAGGAGGAGGAAGAAGATGAAGTTTATTCTACCCAACTTTATGCTTTGGAAGAAACCATGGGAGGAGGACAGCAAGACAAGGATGACTTGATTGAACACCTGCTCCAAAGTCCAACTCTTGGTTCATTACCTTTAGAAGAAGCAGTAAAGGAAACCCAGAACAATCATCCAATTGAATTATGCTTGGCCGATTTCCATCCCACTGTTCTTCGAGCTTGAGAAGGAGAGGGCCATAACTCACTGATGGATCCAATCACCAAATGAAAGGGGGTGGAAGACATTGGGCACATGGAGGAGAAACTCAAAGAAATGGGCAGAGAGCTAATGGCTTAAGGGACAGAGAAGTTATAATGAGAAATCAACTAGCGACAGAAAATTCATGGTTGAGGGGACAACTGCAAGAAAGAGAGAACCAATTAGCATGTATTCCCAACCTCTC
Source organism: Pinus taeda (assembly GCA_000404065.3). Taxonomy (NCBI): domain Eukaryota; kingdom Viridiplantae; phylum Streptophyta; class Pinopsida; order Pinales; family Pinaceae; genus Pinus; species Pinus taeda. The sequence continues at coordinate 633,875 of APFE031069560.1, forward strand.
CTTGGAGGCAATCCAGTGTAGGATGCTAGCAAAATATTATGCTTTCTACCTCAAAGAAAAATGGCTATAGTTTCATATTAAGACACTAGCACAGAGGGGAACCATGCCATTTCAGGACTACAGGCAATTTATTGATCTTTATGATCAAGGTACACTATAGGATAGGGCCAAAATGGCTGAGTTTTATTTTCACAACATGGCCCTCACAGACATGAATGTATGGGACCCTAATGTCAAGCTAAGAGATCTATAATTAATGGCTTTGGCATCATGGATGAACCATGAGGATTCAAGGGCTGCAGAGATGAAAAGAATATTGGCAAGAGAGCAAATTGAACCTCTTTTTATCAGAGCTGAACAATCAAATCCCATGGCCCTCACTAGTACCCATAATTTGATTGCAAATGATCCTCATCTGGCACCTAGATATCTTGTTGCCCAAGAGCAAGCAATTTTGAGGACATGTTTAGGCTGCTAGGAGATGATAGTATACATGCTTTCCTAAGAAGATGGAACACATTGCCATATAGCTTAAAGATAAGAGAATATCACTCCCCTCAAAGAATGAGAGTGGCACTCAACAGGACACCTATGTATAAGAAACCTATGCAAAGGTTGAAGGTCAATTGGATAGGCCTCAAACTCAGTCCACTACTACTATTAGGGATGCTAGAAGGGAGAAAAGAAGAGGAAGAAAAGAGGCAGTGGGAAGAGTTAGAAAAGAAATAATTCTTCTATGAACAAGAAGAGGAGACCACAGCAGAGGCATGGGATGTCAAAGAGGCTACTAGAGCCATGAAGTATATGGATATTGACTAAGTTGATCAGAGGATGAGCAACACTTTCAGTAGGGGGTGATGATGAGCCTCATCATTGGGTAATTATATGGGCCTTAATTCACCTCCTAGCTTAGTCAAACCAACTATTCTCATAACTTGTTGCATACTTTTGATTATATTTTGTTTATGAGATGAGTTAGAGTTGGATATTTTGCTTTATGGTCTATTGTGCATTAAATGCAGGATTACAGGAGAAAAGAAAGGAATTTTGGTAAAGACCAAGGTCAAAACTCGAATGGGACAAGGGAGAGGGATTGTAGGAGGTAAATCCTCCTCATTTACTACCCCTCCATTCGAAGATTCCTCCATTAGCTCAGAGTGAAAACAACCAAATCATGAGGACTAGAAGGCAGTCGAGCAAGTGAAAGACAAAGCACCAGTTTATCTCAAGTTTAGGAGCCGAGCCTCCCTAATTTTAAGGAAGTTGTTGGAGACTTCAGATGTATAAGTAGAGAGGCCTAGGACCTCAATAGGATTCAGATTTTTTATTGTAAAACTCTACTCTATTTTTGAGCTGCAAGATTTGTGACAGTTCTTTTGATGTAATATGTTGTTTTGGTAATAATAATGAGTTTTTCTTTGAGCCAACACTTAGTTAAATCATAGGGCTAAAGCTCTTTAGTTAATGCCCAACCCTAGCGGCCAAGGCTCCTCTTTATTTTACATGTATGCTTAGTGTATATTCATAGCTTAATTGTTAATTTGCTTAGTAGATGCATTTCCATTACAAGTAGTGTAGATTAGATTGGTTGTGCGATAGTTTGCTTCCATTTGTGCCTTAGTTGAAGTATCACATTAGCAAGGAGTAAAAGGATCACCACAAGGATATTAGAAGGTGTCTCGGCCTCACTTCCTCCCTTTGGGACCATGACTTGAGGAAGGGGCCCTTCAATAGCCCCAAAAACACAGATTTCTAGTTCTTTTATAAGCTTTGGAGTTTGTTGTCTTTAATTCAGTAGTTGGTTAATGTTGCAAGGTAGATCTCATTGTCATCTTTTTCCATCTCCATTTATGCAATAAGATCCCACTCATGCTTTCATTCCCTTCAGCAACTCTCTTCATGCATAATATAGGAAGTTGATTCATGCTTTTCTAGTTTATGAAAATGTATTTTGTTGCATAGTTCTTTTTGGAAGAAACACATGTTTTATGCAGAGTAGGTACTTCAGGAGGAGACCAAGACTTCATAACCAGTAGCCACCTTCCACTTCATCCACCTTAGCCATCCCTTGTTTCACCATCACCCTCACTAGTTTTTCATCATTTTTCATTGAAATTCTCCTAAACACATTGAGTGAATCTAGCCATCTCTTATCTTGGATATTGACTCTTGAGTGCTCCTAGATCTTTTAACACTCCATTACACCCATCACACACCTTTCCTAATCTTCCCAACACCTCCAACACCTCACAATTATCTCTCGGCTGTATCCTGTAGGTTTCCTGTAATTCCTACAAGATCATCTTGTAGGTTTCTAGTACATCCTATAGGTTTCCTAAGACGGCCTGTTTTGAGGTCAAATTGATGGGAAACCTCTAGGAAGTAAAAAAAAGCCTCCTAGGACCCATTCACACCATCCAAACACTTCATAAACCTTCAATCCATCCTCAAACACCTTCCATCCACCTATCACATCCACAAGAACAATTAGTTGGCATACTTGATTTTGCCTAAAAAGACCAAAAAAGTGAAAACAGATTCAGTTTAGTTTATTTGCTTGCACATTAGTATGGTTTGATGCTTTTTACTTCTGCAACTTATATAGTAGCATTTGTTTATTGTTGATTTAGCAATTCTGCTTAGCATAGCTTCTTAAATGGTTAATTAGGGTATGGTGTGGTTTAGCATTACGTGTTGGCTTTTTCCATTACTGCAGTAGAGTAACTCTCTTAGAGTAGATTTTCCCTTCTTCCATCAAATAATCAAGCTTCTTCTGATTCTATAGAAGTTTGGCTTGGAACCCTAGTGGTCTCTTGCCAGTTGAATAGTGACAACAGGTAGAACCATCACTTTTACTTGTGCATACAACACTGTCACCTCCAAGTTTGTATGAACCCCCAGTTGATAAGTAAAGTTGGTAGCCCAGGAGTTGTAGCATCCTTGCTGCAATACTGCCACCCATCAGTAGTCACGGGGAGTTGGCTTTTGAATTTGATATGAATGGTCTTCGATTGATGTGCTACTATTTGGGGCTATAATTATGGAAAAAGACTTGTGAATTCTTCCTTGTTCAAGGAAAGTTTGTTATCAAGATCCTATAAAAGTTTGGGATGATGGGATGTAAATCAATGGAAACTCGCATGATAACAAATATGAGAAATATGAGAGGTTATGAGTTATATCTGGTAGATCCATCCATGTATTGGAAGCTAATTGACCCGTTGATGTATTTGGTTAATACCATGCTATACATTTGCTTTGCAATGAATACTCTAATCCAGTTCTAGGTAGACCTATACATGATCATTGAATTTCAACAAAGCATGTATTGAGATATTTTCTTGATACAATTGATTGTTATTTGAGATATGTCTCAAACAATGATATAGAGTTCAAGGGATATACAGATGCAGATTAGACGAGGAGTGTTGAAGATAGAAAGAGTACAACCATAGGTTGCTTTAGTCTGGGTTCCACTACGATTTTGTGGATGAGAAGGTGAAGAAAAACTATATTGAAGCCAACTAGCAAATTGTGAAGCAGTGTGGCTTCGAAAGTTACTTGCGAGACTGCTTGATCATGTGCTTTATCCAACTATGATAAATTATGATAATAAAATTTGTATGAAGTTGAAAATGAATCCATTTTTTCCATGGCATGTCAAAGCACATTGAGATCAAGTACCACTTCATCCGTGACATGGTGCAGAAGGGAGCAATGAAGCTCCAGTATGTCTCTACTAATGAGCATCTTATTGATATTATTGCAAAGCCTCTTCCTAGAGATAAGTTTGTATACTTTAGGGACACACTTGGAATTATTGAGAATGTTTCTCTCAGTGAGAGGGAGTGCTAATGAGATAGCATCATGGAATGTCATTCCCCCTGTGTCAAGTATGTTGACCCAAATTACGGAGAATGGTTCGACAAAGGATAGTTACTCTTCTTGTGTCTAGTATGTTGATGTGAATGAAGAAAAGTAGTCCTAGAGAATTTGATTTGTTTGGCATCAAGCCTTGAATTACTTAGTTAGAGTGTGCCCCTTGAAGATTCACCATGTGTCAGAGATATTGACCCAAATGATGGTGAACCGAGACTAGTCTGGATACCATTCGTCAGGTACCAACCCAAATTATGATGATTATTTGATGATGTACCATGTGTCTAAAGTATTGAACCGCATTATGGTGCAGATATACCACATGTTTGAGGTACTGACCCAACTTACGGTCTACCATGTGTATTAAGTAGTTACCCGAGTTATGGTGGGGAAATACCATAGGTCTGAATTATTGACCTGAATTATGGTGATTAAATTGATGTTGATTTACCATGTGACAAAGATGTTTAATCTAGTTATGGAAATTGGTTGATGTTATTGGTTTACCATGTGTCACAATTGTGACATGATTATGGTGACGATTTGTTATAAACTTTTCTTAGAGAAATTTGTCAACAACATCTGTCTAGTCATTATAAATACCTTCCTAACTAAGACGGAATGTTGAATTTTGTAGCTATGGCTAGTCTTCATAATTTATATTTTAGCCCTTGTAATGTATAAATAAGTTGTAAGACACATTATTCATGTCATTTTCATTGATTATCCCTTGAAATAATTATTATAAGACATGTTTTTCATGTTGAATCTAAAATAGAGAATTTTGAATTTTGAATTTTAAATTTTTAGCTCAAAACTTGTCAAGTCAACTCTCCTCAAGTCAAGTCGTCCCCAGTGAAGAGTCACACCCATTCAAATAGGAGGAACACTATATATAGAGAATTCAACCTCCTCCACAAGGAACCATTCGACTTCTCACAAGACAAGACAGTTTATGGGCATCCAAGCAAAGGAGAAGAAGGACAATGAAGGACAATAAGGATGAATTCATCTCAAGAACATTTCTCTCTCTCTTGACTTCACATGTGTGACTTTCTAGGAAGTTTTTGGGCAGCAGCACGAATTTCTACATAGCATATTCTTGGCAAGCCGAGTTTTTGGACATATTCTGGGAAGAAAAAATTTGACTTAGGTAGATTAGAGAAGATCAAAGTTGAAAGGCATAAGTTTGTCTTGAAAGGAGGGTTGGTTGACTAGGTTTGATCATAACATTTTTGGTCAATTTGACCTTATAGTTAACTAGCTAAATTACATGTATCTATTATTGAACAGTAGATTTTCTCAAAGGAAAAGGTTGTTGGGTTTTTCCCCAAGTAGGCTTTCCCAGGGTAAATATTGTGTTCTCTTTGTGCATTGTGATATCTACTATCCTTGTGCTTTTATGGTTGAATTTCTGAAATGCAATTGTTTAATGATAAACTAGAATTGTTAAAAGAATATCTACATCATTTGAAGTAATTATTAGTATTTCAAAATATTGTGCTTGTATGTATTGCACTCAAAAAATCAACAACCATTTATTGTTGATGAATTATACTTAAATATAATAGGATGAGTCCTATTGTACCTTAGGTAGAATTCGAGGTTCTTCTCAAGAAAACTCAAGCCTATTTTAAGTCTTATCTTGAGCCAGCTAGTTGAGGAGTTGTGTTGAAGTTAGGGCTGATTGTAAATGCATTTAGAAGATATGAGTTGGTTGATCTAATCAAAAGGAGAAACATGGGCTATATGAAGGTATGATATTTTCTTTACACATTTTAGTACAAGTGTTGTTAAGCAATAGTCTTTAGGTATGATTTTTTTGCAAGACAATGGTCCTTGGGTAAGTTGAAAAGGTGTTATTGACCATAACTTGTATTGACAAAAGTTGAAAATAGTGACATTGTTGACAATGGAATAATTTTCACATGACAAGTTTGTTGGACTTGCAAAGAATGTTCATGAAATTTGAAATTATGGTTTGTAAACCCTAGAAATTTAGAAAGTTATGATTTGAATGTGAAATCCCTAGGGTTTGTGGATAAAACCCTAGACCTAGAGTGTTAAATATTGATGAATCCGATGAATCAAGAAACCCTAGCTCATCTAACGAAGGAAAGGAAAGTGATATGCATTAGTAGTTGATGATGAGGATGAAGAAGAGCATTTATAGCTTGATGAGATTGTAGATGGATTTCAATGATTTCTACATGAAGGAAAGGATGAAGAGGGAGTTGAAAATTACCTTAAATTCTCAGACAAAAAGATAAGTACTTTATATTTTCTTCCTTTATTATTATTATTATTATTTTTCAACCTCTTGTCTTTTTTATATTTTGCTTGGTTATAATTGTTTCTTCTATGACCTCCTAATGAGATTTGCAAGTACACCTTGAAGGCTTCCAAGTATTTAGCATCAGATGGAATCATTAGGAAGAACGAAAGAAAGTTTGTGATATCAGTATCCTCCCAAGATCAAGCATAAACTCAGCTAGAGTGACTTGTGTTCAAGAGGGAGAAATTGTACTAATAATCGAAAGAGATTATAGTTTGAAAGATGCTATGATGGAGGAAGTTGTGCTGAAGAGAAGTTAGTGGTGACTTCCAAATGGATCTACAAGATTAAGTATGCAGTAGATAGAAACATAGAGAAGTACAAAGCGATATTCATGAGAGTTCTCCAAGAAAGAGGGAGAGGACTATGAGGAGATACTTGCTCCAGTTGTCAAGTACACTTTTGTTAGGACTATTATTTAAATTTATTCTTTGGAGGTTACATCAGACAAACGTAAAGACTACTTTCCTAAATTAAGTAATTGAGGAAGAAGTGTACATAAAGCTACCTCGGGGCTTTGAGGTACATGAGAATGAATCTCATTTCTACAGACTGAAGAAAGTTTTGTACGGACCTCAGGCATAGTATTCTTGGATTGTGGATATTTTATGAGTCTTGGTTGATCTTGTTATTATATGATTTGTTTCTGATGGGAGAGAAGGAATCATGTGATTGAGGAAGCAACGCTGGTAGGAGGATTTGCTTCCATTATAGAGGGACTAGTCAAGGCCTACTTCAATTTCATAGGGGGTTGACCTTTAAGTTTGAGATGAGGGATCTTGGTTTGATATATTACTTCTTGGGACTAGAAGTGTGGCAGAAGCCAGGTGAGATATTCCTTGGTCCAAGGAAGCATATTATTATGATCCTTCAAATATTTGGGATGATGGAAAGCTATTCCATGGCCACTCCCATGGTAACTAATGTGAATAATTTGAGTGGAAGAGGGAGCAGTAAAGATTCCACAACAATATCTATTTCAATGTCATAGGAAGCACCCATTTAGGGTGACCGGAAAGTAGTTGTGGCACAAGATTCGTTGAGGTACTGACATGGTACAATTGAATATGGATTGAAATATGTCTCAAATGGTGAAGTACAACTATAAGGATTCACATATTCTAATTGGTAAAGGAGTACTAAAGAAAGGAAGAGCACATCAGGATGTTGTTTCAGTTTGGGTTTTTCTATGATATCCTAAATGAGTGGGAAGTAGACATTTGTTACACTTGGCACTGTTGAATGTTAGCATATTGCAACTTGTTTGGTGAGTTATGAAGTAATATGGCTTCGAAAGATACTCTCAGGAATTTTTTATTAGGTGAAGTAGATGATCATGATGATAGGTCGAAGCACATGGTACCACCACATTTGGGATATGGTATAGAGGGGAGTTGTGAGGCTCCAATGCATTTCTATGGACAAGATGCTACGCTGAAATTCTCATAAAGCCTCTGTCCCATAATGAAGTTTGTATACTTTAGGGACAATCTTAGAGTGGTTGAGAATTCTTCCCTTGGTTAAAGGGAGTGTTGATGTTGTAATATCAAGGAGTAGAGATTGTCCCTAGGTCAAGGGTATTGACCAGGTCATGGGTATTGAGCGAAAGCCATGTAATGTGGCTAGGGAGATTGGCCCAAAGAGCATCAAGGCCCAAAGTGCTCCCCTGGTCAAGGGTTACCTAACCATATTGCTAAGGGGTACTTGGATAGAGGGTTGAGTAAGTTACTTATAACATTGGGAAAATTATTTTCCATTCAATAGCATGTGACAACATGTGGGAATGGTAAATGGGCCCAGGGCTTCACCATTTGTCAGGGGGTTCCTAACATGACTCCAAGTGATGGCTTGTTGAGCTCGTGACCCAATACTAATCTTGTTGACCTCGGTTAGAAGGTTTTGACCATCTTTCCATGGGTTTTGGCTAGTGGGTGACTAGATCCATTTGCAAAGGGTATGTATCTAGTGGGTGACTAGATCCCTTTGCATGATGTTGATGTAATATTATTTCCACATGTAGTGGATGGATACATCAACATAGCTAGCTCATTCAATATTTTCTTGGGATGGAGAAATTTTTCAACAAAGAAGACATTTGAGGAAGTCAAAGTGAATACCTCCCTAGCTAAGAGGGAGTGTTGATTTTTTTAGGTAGTTGTGGTTGGTATTCCTAGCTACAAGTCATCTAAATAAATGGAGGGAAATTTAATGAAATTTCAAATTTCAAAATTGATCAATTCAACCCTTCTAAAAGTCAACTCGGTCCTCTTGAGGACATGCCACTTTGGGAGAAACTTATCACTATATATTTCCATTTGATCTCACCACTTGGAGAAAATTTATGATCATCTCATAACTTCTAATATTTTGTTCACATATGTGGAGCTAAGGAAACGAGTCCATTTTTTCTTGAGGAAGATAAGATTCTATGGTAGTTGAATTTATCTCGCATTTGACCAACGTTGATCAACAAATTAGCTCCCACGTGTAGCTGCAAAGTTTGACTATGTGATTGAGATTTTTTGGGCAGTTGACATATGGTTGACCGAACTTCGAAGGAGTTGTAGGAGGCCAAAATTCATCCATGTTTACTAGGATGGACCAATTTATGAGGTAACAACAAGAATATCGAAATTGGTCTATTGGACTAGGTTTGACTTCTTGGACTTATTGTGGTCGGTTTGACCAAATTTTGACTAGAAAAATCATATTGTAATCTTGTTGAACTAAATAATTTCTCCTAGAAAAGATTGTTGGGTTTTCTCCCAAGTTTGAGTTTCTCAAGTGAAAATTTGTCTCTTTGTGTGTTTGGTTGTATTTTCATGATTCTATTGTCATTATTGTTTCATTGTTGTGATTTTCTGTGTATAATTTCTTAATGATAAATTGGATTAATTAAGAAACCATTGGAAAGTAATTATCAAACTAGAAGATCCTGAAAAATCAAGATTATTGAAGTGATCATGGAGTGGGCATAATTCCATTGCTTTTTTTTGCAACCCACTATGTTGCTAAACAAATATATGAACGAAACTTATTGTTGGAAGGCACTTATATTGTGATAAAAAAGTGCATTACCTTGAGTTTCTAGCTCTTCAAATGTCATATTATGTGTGTTCGTAAAAAAATCTAAGGATCCAAAGGTCGAATATGAGGGAGAGTGTGAATAATGAAACTGCAAATTGTTTCCCATCTCCATATTTTTTAGCCACTTACTCATAGATAAACGATTGGAAAACGTAGAAAGAGGAATTGAAGTTCTTAATACATAACCAAAACAATCAAATTTACCCTTATCAATATTCTCCTAAGGTTGAATTTGTTGAAACTATCCATTCAGGTGGAAACTATGAATTGTTAAAAGTGTTTGCTTTATTCTTATATGTTGTCCCACCATCTTGTGCCCATGGGGGCTTCACTAGGGGAGCAATATCATACCACGTGGGTTCATATTGGGGGATATTTATTGAGGAAAAAATCACATAATATACTAGGTGATATATAGGGGTTAGAGGGTTTTTATATTAGCAGGTATAAAAGATGGAGGCCAAAGTTAATGAAAAAATATAAATGGGTCTAAAAAATGTTAATGAAAAAATGGATACCTCCAATATCTAGTGAAAGTAGGGGTTTTTAAGTTACGAAGGTGTATTGGGTTCATATTGGTAGGGGGTTAAATAATGTGTTTTTTAGAGGTATTTTCCAATATATAGTCAAATTAAGGGTATTGTTTAATATGCAACGAGCGCACATGATATGTATGAGGTTCATTGAGTGAAGGCCCCGTGCTTGTGCCTTGATCACTCCCCTAAAATGCTCCCTAGAAAGTTACAAGGGGCCAATGATGACATTTTCTGACTTATCTCTTTTAAGTTCCATTCTGCTGAGAACACTTTGGATTAAATTAGTTGATGATTGAGAATTAGATGTAGGATATTATCTTGTGATAAATTTCACATGTCCTAGGAACAAGAACCACTTCCCCAACAAAGCCCATAGGACGATGCAAATTTATTAGAAAGTGAAACTAGGATTTTTGAGGTCATTGACTGCATGCATGTAATTTGAATTAGTGGCACTTGGTTGTAGCAACGTAAGCTTCCAATGTTTGTTGAATGCTTACTAAAAAATAATTTAAACAATAACCTTCAATCAAGGTTTTCTTGACCTCTGTTGCTTTTGGTTTTTTAAATAAAATGGAAATGATGCATGGTTGATATTTAGTATTGGGATGGTAAGATTATCTAAGGGAAATTATATATGGTACGAGTTTGATTACTACAGGGCTAGAAAATAAAACGAGGTAGTACTGAGTAAATTTGATAATTGTTCACTCTTTTTGAAATTAATGAATTTTTATACCATGCGGGAAATAATGCAATATTTACATGGACGATTTTGAGAGGTTAAAACTTGATCAAGAAGTATACAAGTTTTGATGATTGAATGTGTGTCCAAAGCATGGATATTCTAAGGATTTTCTAGAAGGTGGACCTAGTTTCATTGAAAAAAAGTCTAGGAGAAACCTTAATCTTATAAAAGGTCTATTTTACAAACATTATGGGATTTTAAACAATCAAGCATCAAATTTACGATAGTGTAACTCTTGAATTACATTTCACTATATTTTCTTATCACATTCCTAGGTTGACCAATTTGTACCTTGGCATCCTCATTGCTCATTGCATATTGAAGTTTGGAGAGAGATTTTGAAGACTTGGAAATATATTTAAACTATTCAAGAGATTTAAAGGAAAAGAACCCCCAAAGAGAAACAATTTGGGTCTACCTCATAACACAACATATACAACTCTTAATTTGATGTGCACACAATACTATTATATGCATGGTGCAATGGTAGAAAGAGGTGAGATATGCCTGGATTAAGACCACTCTTATGCCTCTCGTATCTTTCCATTTCCAAGTGAAAGTGAAGATTTAGTGGGTGAGGTGATATGAAAAAGTGGATATTGTAAGAATGGAAGTGAAGATGTTGAAAGGAAACTCTATAAAGAAATATTGGCAAATCCATTTTTTGCTATCTCAGCTAAGTTTTTTCCAAATGGAGTTTTAAATATCTTTCTTGTTGGAGAAAGAAGATTTGTTATGATTCCACAGTGTGATTCCGGTTGATTGATAAAATTGCTCATTTTCACTTAATTTTATCCATTCCATAGCTTTTGTGAGGTCAATTCATGTCTCAAAACAATGAAGGTATATCCATTCGGCATGTCTTTTTGAAATATTGATCAATGAAACATATTCCTAGGGGAACACTTCTTATACAACTTGTTGAAGAAAGTTCCTTTGCAAAATCAAGATAATGATGACCAACATGATACAAATCAACGTAATGACTGTTAGTGAGCTGGTAGTGCTATTCCAGGAAAGGAGTTGTAACGATGTTCAACCGACAAGGAGATGATGGATCGACATGATTACTATATTTTGCATTTTGTTTCTGTTCAAATGATTATTGTATATTTGTGAGCAGACAAGGTTGCCACAATTCCTGAGTTTGTTGAATATTATTTATGTAACGATACAATGTGTAAGTAAGGGTTAACATAAAATAAATGCAAAATTTTATATGAGTGTAACAACAGATTTCTATTGTATTTTCTTCTTGATTAATACAAAGTCTGATTTCTTGAACTTCGTGTGATCTTCACTCTCTACCACAACCCTAATCGGAGAGTCGGGCCCACTCTCTTGATCAGGTGCTATTGGATTAATTGTGTACATAGATTTATGTTGGTTGTGTTGTTAGGATTTATTTTCTTATTGTTGTTAATGATTTATTGGATTTTCGAGTTGCTGTGAATTTAGACTGTTTTTACTGCAATTTGATGTTACTATAATTAATTTATTGTTACTCCATTTATTATGCTTGTTGGACCTTGTACTTTGTGAATACTCAATGTTGGGTAGGGAACCTGTTGCCTCCATAGATTTTGCACAGTAGTCTTGAAACAATTAACGAACCCTGGGTTGACAATAAATGTGAAGAAGGGTGAAATTCATAATTCATATTTGAACAATAACATTTTGGCGCCATTTCCGGGGAGGCTATCCAAGGCGAAAAGTACATTTATTATTAACCATAGGAACACTCTCTTGTCATGATTGGGTAATTCTTACCTATTTCATGACCCGAGCTTTAGATTTTGTGGTTGTTTTATTGTTTTATTTTTTTCTTGATTTTAGGAACACCCTGTCGTCTTGGTTATACAAGTTTGTTTTTTTACCCTGTTCCAAGACTCGAGCCTTAGATTTGTTTGGATGTTTTTCCTTTGCTTTTAGATTGTATGAAAAGAGAAATGAACAAAAGGGGTAGAGGAAGACCCCCAAAAAGAGATCGAGGAAGGAAAGATCTAGGAAAAATTACCTATATCCAAGAAATCATTTCAAGAGTTGAGTTAGGAGCATCATCGAGGAGTTGTTGTTAGGGTTAGATCTCATACGAGATATGGAGGCTAGTCAGTTTCACAACTAGAGCCTCCCCCAATAACAAAATCATAACTCAGGGAAGAAGAAGTAGGAAGCAGAGGATTCGAGGAGTTGACCATTGCAAGTTCAAAATAGGAAGGAGACTCAAGAGAACTAAATCCACCATTTGATCGAAGGAGTGTCATCAAACAAACTCAACCTCGCATTGTAGAAAAACCAAAACCTGTTGAGATCCCAAGTGAATATTGGAAGATATTCATGGCTCACATAAATTCTATAATAAAATTCCCAATTGGAGATATTAGAGGTGATGCGCCCATGAAACCCAATCCTTTAAGAACATTACCTAATTTCCATGGTCTTTCTTTCGAAGATCCAGAAACATTCCTCTTTGAATTTGGTGTTGTCTGTCGAGGATATGATTATATTTCTGATGCTAAAAAATTGAATATATTCCCTGCTACCTTAAAAGGAACAACTTTGCGATGGTTTATGGGTTTAGGGGGAAAATTTATTACAAATCGAGACAACGTGAAGCAAATTTTCCTTGAAAAAGACCAGGAGTACTTCGAGTCTTGAGACATTAAAAATGAAATCTTCAATATAATGCAGAAAGAGGATGAGACTATGGAGGATTTTGTGGAACGCTATAAATACAACCTACAAATATCAGGTCATAGTGATTTGGAAAAGGATATTTTAAATATAATATTTTTGTGGGCATTAAGGGAAGAATCCCTAGAACTTCTGAACGTGGTAGGAAAAGGGGATATCTCAAAGGAAGAATTCGACACCATTTGTAAGTTGTGTATCAAATGTTCAAGTGGAGCTACAAGGCACAAGCAAGGGATACGATCTCTCAATACATCTAGTAGTGGGGTTACGAAAGCATACATTAGGAACTTGTTGGATAATTTGAGGACGAATAACCTAAGCACATTGTCCTCACAGCTAGACATTCTATAGGAAAAACAAAAATAAATGGAAGTTGAGAAAGAGATGGCTATATTCTACCCTCAATGTAGGAAGAAGCACCCACTAAAGGAAGGTCCACTCAACACCATTGAAACATGTGCAATAAGTGAGCACAACACATGCCCATCTCTTCTTAGGCTGAAGGCAGTCTTTCAAGAATCAAATGAGGAAGTAGATCAACTTTATTTTATGGGATCAAAGAATCCATGGAAACCGCGATCACAAAATATGAATCAAGGTATGACTCAAGATCCTTCTTAGTATTTTAATAATTTTAATTTTGGGTCTTAGCTTGTACCATTCTCCCAACCTGGTCTAGTTCCTTCTTGGTCCTAGAGCTGGCGTGGACCCCCTCTTCCTACAAATCAATTTCCCTAGACTATACCACCACAATAGCTACAACTTCCCTCTAATTCCTCCACTAGCAACCATCCTCTTCATCTGCAATTGCCTGTTCAACCCAACCCGAACTCGAATAATAGGGGAGCCCAACAAGTTGAGATACTCAACCTTCCTGCATATAGTATTGCCACTTCAGAATTCAATGAATTGAATCTTTGATCCAGAAGGGTGGTAAATACTAAGGCTTCACTGATAATTGTTGAACACACTAACGATGAAGTCTCAGAATCAGAACCTAAAATCCCCTCTAGGGAAATCGAGGGTGATGCAATACAGATTACCATGTAATAGCAACACCCTCCAAAACAATTGTCACTTGAGGGTTTCAAACAAGCCCACCTTATCCTAAGAGGTTGTCCTTGAGCAAACAAATTCCTTAATCTGAATTTGACTTTTTGGGGGAATTACAAAACTTATTTTCCAAGGTTCCATTACTTCAGGCTATAAAGGATGTGCCAATATATGCTAAAACGATTAAGGAATTGTGTTCCAAAAATCCCAAAAGAAAACCGAAAGATCCACTTACTATTTATGTCATGGGAAAATTGTCAGACATAATGTTGGGAAAAACTACACCCGTCAAGTATGGTGACCCAGGAAATCTGATTCTACAATGCAAATTAATGGGGTTAATATCCCAAATGTCCTGGTAGATCTTAGGGCTACAATTAATGTTATAATATCAACAATTGTACTTACCCTAGGCCTATTCATCCTTAAACATACCCCTACATCTATAGAACTTGCAAACCAATCCAGTGTAAGATTAGTAGGGAAGTTGGAAGATGTAACTATCTTCGTAGATTCTTGGAAATACCTTGTCAATCTTCTGGTGTTGTACATTCAATCTCCAACTAGGGGGCATCCCTTGATTCTAGATAGGCCTTGGCTTGCTACCGTAGATGATTATATTGGGTGTCGATCGGGAAACATGGTAATATCCAATGGAGAAATCACAAAGAACCTTGTTCTTTACCTGCCTACAGATCCAAGTTCGTCGGTCAAACCAGGATTTACCTTAGCACAAAAGTCTTCACTCAAGGATGAGCTTGAGCCTGAAAATGAAGATGTTAGACCAATACTCACCATTGGTGAAGCTCCTAGTTTTAAGGATGAAACAGAAGATGGTACCATTGGTACATTTATTAGTAGTCCCAGTTCTGTTTCTGGTTTGACCTGACAACTATTAGAGTTTGTTCTGAGATGCACTACTAAGGAAACTATTGAACCAAAAAAAATAAAAAACAAAAATAAATAAATAAAAATAAAAATAAATAAATAATAAAATAAAATAAAAATAAATAAATAAACAAATTGAAATAATGTTCTGCCACAACACCCTATAATAATATTCCTATAGAAATCAATCCATGAAAGATGTTGAACATTGATCCCAATCTTTCGCCATCCCAGACTCAAGAATTGTTGAAAATTCTTCGAGATGAGAAGGAAGCCTTTGCTTGGGAGTATACAGATATGAAGGGAATTCCTACTGATCTATGTACCCATCATATATATACAAGAGAGGAATGTCAACCTATTCGACAACCACAAAGAAGGATGAACCCTGCTTTGAAAAACATTATCAAGGAATAATTGCAGAAGCTATTGGATGTATGTTTATTTATCCAATCTCGGACAATCAATGGATATCCCCATTAGTCATTGTTCCAAAGAAAAATGGCAAGTGGACGATATGTGTTGATTATAGGGAATTAATAAAGCAACCCAAAAAGATCACTCTCCCTTACCTTTTATTGATAAGGTCCTCAACACACTAGCAAGGGAAAATTTATTTTCCTTTTTGGACGAATTTAGTGGATATAACTAGATCCATATAGCTCCTGAAGATTAGGATAAGACTACTTTCACTTTCCCTTGGGGAACTTTTATGTATCGAGTCCTTCCGTTTGGCCTCTGTAATGCACCTGCTACCTTCCAACGAGCGATATTGGGAATCTTTTCTAATCTAGTTAATGATAGTGTTGAAATTTATATGGATAATTTTACTCCATATGGTGATTCTTTCAAAGAAGGTCTGAAAATTTTAGAAAAAGTACTTCAATGATGTAAACAGACTCTTTTCTCTCTTAATATAATATATGATGATGGAAGAAGGGATTCTCATGGGGCATTTAACTTTAAATTTTCCTATACCAAATACATCAAAGATGATACGTAGCTTTATTGGTTATGTTGGGTATTATCGATGCTTTATAGATTTTTTTTCTAAAATAGCATTTCCACTTTTCCAATTATTTCCTAAAGATGCAGAATTTATGTGGACTGATGAATGTGAAGCAGTTTTTTCAGAAATCAAGAAACTAGTCTGTGAAGCTCCAATATTTGCCAGCCTTGACTGGAAACTTTCATTCCATATCTCCACTAAGGCTTCTCATACAACAATAGGAGCAATTTTGGGGCAACAGGAGGACAATAAACCATATGTGATTTACTATGTTAGCAAGAATTAAACTCTCGTTGAACTCAATTATATAGTAACTGAATATATATA